>RJWH01005995.1:0-63455 GCA_004363575.1 Solenodon paradoxus | reverse complement strand
ACTCAAGAGGATTATTCTAACTGAAATAAGTCAGAAAGAGAAAGACAAACACTGAATGATATCACTCAGATGTGGACTAAAAAAAGTTAATGAATAGGTTAAACAAAAAAAAACAATGCTGAGACTTTGACATAGTACTGAGGTTACCAATGGGGAGGAGGCAGGAAAGGTCCAATGGATAGTGGTGGAAGGCTATTTGCAATTTGATAGTGGATGTGGTGTGTAATCATATATTTGATGAAAAGTGAACCTGCACATATAAACTTATACATTTCTGTAAATCAAAATTACCTCAGTAAAAGTAATGTGTGATATGAACATATGAATTATGTGCAAGTTTATTTCATATTAGGACTAAAATGGTTCTTCTTTGTCTATTCCTCAAAATGTAAAGACACTGAAAAAATTATTTAATTATTTAATTATTTAAAATTCCTTAAACTGAATTGCTCTCTATTGTTTTATTAATTCTAGACATGGAGTTCAATTTTTTACAACTGGATCCAGCTTATCACAATCTCTTCACACTCCAACCATCAATTATATAGAATATTCTCTGATTCAAATTAAATATTTCCATTTTTGAATATACAGTTTTTGAACCAGTTTTATCATTCTCAGTCTTAGATTCCTTATCTGAGGAAACTGCAAAATGAAGGAACTTGTTTCTGAATCCTCTAGTCTCCAGGATAATCATTATCTCTCCAGGATTCCCATAAATCTATAAAATAATGTTGCATCTTTTTAAACAGAACTTCTATGTACTGACATCACAAATACAATGGTTATTAAAATATGAAATATTAGATTCTATAAGCTGTTACTATATTTTTATTAAAATAATAAAGAATACCGCAAATAGATTTTAGCTTAATATAATTACATATTTGCATTCTGTGTATACTAGACATAGAGGATACATCTTTCTGTTATATTCATTCACTCATTCCACAAATATTATTGAACATCAATTATGTACCAGATATTGTTTTAGATGGGAATACAGTAGTGAACAAGCAGTCATAATATATGTTATCATGAAACTTAAATGTATGACCTAACATAGGTATAGACAATAAACAAAAAAGAAAATGTAAATTTAGCCAAGTATTATGACGGTAAAGAGCCAGGTAGAATAATCAGTACCAATGACAGTGCAGTGAAGTATTTTCTAGATTTTTCTGATGATAAAAATTACTGGGGGAAAGAAACATACAAATTGTTAGGTCCTTCCTGAAAATCCTGCCTTATTAGGTCTGGGATGTGATATTTTAAAAAAATATGCAAGGAAATTCCTATGATAAGTTATATAATGATGAAACAGAAATGAAAATAGTATACTGATAACAAAGAGATCTGACGTTTTATCACTGACTCACTTTGTTTACCTTGAATAAGTCATTCTGCATCTGTATCCATTTTTATTTTATAAAGTAGGACCATGTAATTTAACCTCAAGATACTCACCAGTTTCGAGTCAATGCCTATGGTAGATAATAGAAAATTTACACATTGGGGGTATTGGATAACACATTGGAAATGGACGGTTATATCTAATGCAAAAAAAGTAAAAATATTCTAAGTGAAAGACATTCTTCTATTTAAAGATATTTCAAATCTATTCATGCTCCTTGGAATCTAAAACATGTTTTCACGGAATTTATTTGTCTTTCAAAATGTATTTCAGACATTGAAACATATATTATTTGTAGAAATATTTGGCCATACAAGAGTATGTTTTGATATATGTCTACTGTGATACAAACATAGCTGGAAAGAGTATGTATTAAAGTGAATTGCAGAAATTATGATGCATTGTGCTTATCTATATATTATCTTAAAATAATCCTCTGCTATATTATCTCCATTTACTGTTACCTGAACCACATACACTTAAAAAAATTGACCATGTTAAATTGAAAGTTCATTAAGACAGTTGTGTTTTTTTTTCCCATTGTCCCTAGATGAGTTCTTGAACATAAAAAGTGTTCAGAGTACTTTTAAGGAATAAATAAGCGAGTAAATAACAGGGACTAACCTGGAGAAGGCATTATTCCAAGTTAAAGATATGTGTTCATAATAATATTCAAGGCGAAATGAAAATATGTCAACTACTAGACTTATATGTATGGCAAGGAAAGATGGATGACAATTTTCAAATTATACAAGTAATGATTTAAATTACTGATCTACTGAAGTAAAGTTCATTTTGATGATTAATAACTAGTAGGTCTATTAGATTTAAAATATCTACTTCATTTCTTCTGAAATCTCAATTATGTATTTATGTGGCAAACATTCTTCTTCAGAGTTAATCTTGTAAATATTTCAGAAACGATCCTTTTATAAACACATCACCTGTTTAAATTTTCTCTCTGTCATGGACAAGCTGGAAATTTGGATAATCACTAGAAACAAAAGGATAGTAAGCAGTTTCCAATTCTTTCCTCTGGTAGTTTCTACTAATCTTAAGCATGAAGAAAATGGCAACACCATCTTTTTCTGTATGTTAGAGTTTTCTCTAGGGATCGAGGGCTCTGCACATAGCTGAGTGATATGATTTTGGCCCTTTTTAAAAGCAGTTTTACAAAAAAATATCCCTTTGTATTAAAGAGAATCCAAGTTAGAAACCTTGTGACTATCTTATCTTTAATTTGGGAGACTATATTATTAGGACTATTCTGCATCTGTCTCCTCTCTCATGTAGCATGGGTCTCAGGGAGCCTCTATGGCAGTCCATAGAGCCTGAAAGTTGCTTCATGGCACATGGTATTTATTGGTGTCTGTGGAAGATTGAATACAGACTAAAATGAAAACTCAATAGTAAAGATGGCTATCTTATTTTTAATTAAAATACATAAAAGGACAAACAGACAGAAAGTGGAAATCTCAGGAAAAGAGACTCACTCCAGGTGCAGAGAAATTAATCCTGATTGGAGCAGCTCAGAATATTTCAGGAAAAATTTCTTCAGGTGATATATTACTATACTATCAAATGAGTATTTACCCAGTGAAGATATATACAAATGGGGAATGTTTGAAGTAAGTTATTAGTATATAACCAGAAAAGTAAGTAGAAAACGTTAAAAAAAATTATGAACTCCAAGAAAACAATGTCATGCAAAAAAGAATAAATAATATTTTATTACATAATTCAAATAGCTAAACATTTATATAGTCATAATAATGCTGTCATTGACTATTAGACTAACCAAAATTATTAAATAAGTGTGAGGAGTATATAAGGAGAGAGGAAGTATGTACATAAGTAAAGGAAACAATGAAGACATTTTGAAATATTTTAAAAACCTTATATTTTACAATAGATAAACAATCAACATGCCTAGCACTGAGAAAAAGAGATAGCAATATAAACAAATGCAAGAGAAGCTACTAGAAGCTTTCCGGTGTCTGCTTCTCTCTTTTTCAGAATAATAGAGAAAGTTTGGCTGCAAATAGTATAACCATATTTGCAGCTCACGTTATAAGTTAGGAATGACCGTTATGATTAATCATTAGCCAATGGAATATAAGTGAATGTACATTGTAGCTGTTTCTAGGATTCACTTAAAAGATAACTGGTATAGATATTTTTCCTCCTTCTTTTCCCTCTTTGGAGCTACCTAGACCATATATATGCCAATATTTTGGATCTTGTGGACAAGGCTTACATACTGGGGATGACAGAATGGAAGAAAAGTCTCTGAAGACTTAAGGGAATAGAACCGCCATCTTAACTCTAATTGTACATCCCTGAACATTTACACAGTATTAAGCTATCTTGTCTAAGTCATTGTTTTTTGTTTTTTGTTTTTTAGTTTTTCTGTTGCAGCTAAACCTAGGTCTAATTAATTCAACACATTATTCATATGAAGGTAAATACCAGAGTAATCATCTAAGAGTGGAGGATGGTTGACTCTAGCTATGAGGAAATAACAGGAAGGGAGACTTGAGGAATACTGGTTTTGTAGCAAGTTTTATAGAAACTGATTTTAAAATTTAAAGCAACAATGACAACTAAAATACAATGCTCTAATTTCTCCTATTGTTGGCTTTTGCTTAGACTCCTCAAACTATGTCCCACTCCAATTCATATTTAGTCATTTGTTCTTCTGCCTTCGCTCTTGCTAAACGCTAAATCCCTTAAAATAGGAAAATTCTTATAAAGCTAAATTTCCTTCTTGGTATAGATAATTTCTAGCATCACACTCAAGATTTAATTTTATTTCCCATGTGGATCCCAACAAAATTTTAAAAAACAGACTTTGAATAATACTATTTATTTTGACAACAGTATTTACTTTGATAAATCTGTGCTCTATGATTTCTCTCTCTTTGTGTATGCATGAAAAATACTTTATTTCTTCTTCTAGAAGGGTTCCACATTGTCTTTGTTCTTTAATAGAACTTTCCTCTTTATCTTTTGTAATAATACTTAATGTGAGCTGAAGCCTACTTTTACTTGTTCCCAAGAGTTTTTAGCATCTATTCTGAACTCTGCATTTAATGAACCATGGAATCAGCCATCATGGGAATATTTACATCAGAAAAATTAACAAAGTCAGAGTTTTATTTTTAATAAGGAGCTAATTGTTAAATTCTTACCACAATACCACAGTCACTACCTAAATCATTTTTTTCAATTGAAGTGACTGGTTTATTACATTATATAGGTTTCAGCAGTACGGACTTACATATCTGTATATGCTGCATTATACTTATCACCAAAATACCTAAAGTCTAGTTTCTATTCACAGCCAAACAATTGTTCCCTTTTTCCAAATTTATACATCTTGCTTCCTCTTTCCCTTCTGGTGATTTTTATTATTTTGTCCTTCTTAAGAGTTTATTTTTATTTTGTTCATTTCTTATACTACCACATGAGTGAAATAGCATGGTTTTATAATCTCCTGTTTGACTTATTTCATTTAACTTAGCATAAAACCATCTAAGGCTATCAACATTGTTGCAAATAGAAAGGTTTCATTTTTATAGCTGAATAATATTCCATTATGTATATATACCACATCTTTATTTTCCACTAATCTGTCAATGGATTACTAGGCTGTTTCCAATTATTGGCTATTGTGACTAATGTTGTCATGAGCATGGAGGTACATCTAACTCACCAAATTAGTGTTTTCATATTAATCAGATAGATGCCCAAAGGTGGAGAGACTGAATCATATGGTATTTCTATTCTTAATTTTTGAACAATATTCACACTATTATCCTTTCTGATTTACATTTCATTAACAGTGTACAAGGATTACACATCCTCACATTTTCATCACCACATGTTTCTTGTCCTTTTAATAATAGCAGTTCTAACAGATGTCAGGTGATTTCTAAATTTTACAGCAAAGTATCTTGCAAATGGAATGTAAAATACTGCTCCCATAGTTGAACAATATATAGTTTTAATTTATCATTCATTGCACAATATGTGAGATGAATTTTATATCACCTCATGCAGTTTTTAAACATTACTGAGATATGTTTAGATAATAAACAGTTCACTTATTTAATGTGTGTGAGGAAAAAGGGTTTTAATAAAGTTACTGAGCTGTTCAATAATGATCACTCTTTAATTCTGGAACATTTCATCATACTAAAAAGAAATCCTATAACCCAGTATGTCACTCCCCATTCCTACCTACTAGAGCTCTTGGTAACCACTAATCTATTTTGTCTTTATAAATGTATCTGCTCTGTACATTTCCTATAGATGGAATAATAAAATATGTGGTCTTGTGACTGACTTTTTTCTTAGCATAATGTTTGGGTGGATTTTTGAAGCTGGTGGAAAAGTAGGTACTCGTGAAGCTGATTATCTCACTGATCTCTTGCTTATGGAGTTTGGGGAATTTTATTTCTTTAATTTATATTACTTTATGATTTTTAGTATAATGTTTTTGAGATTCATGTATTTTATAGTGTTTCAGTATTTTATTTCTTTACATGACTCTATAATATTCCATTATATAAATATATAAAGTTTTGTTTATCCTGTTACATAATGGAATTTAGGCTGTTTTTACTTTAGGAATATCATAAATAATGCTATTATGAATATCCATGCAAAAGTTTTTGAGTGGATGGGCATTAATTTTACTTGTTTTGGGTATATGCCTAAGAATGGGATTGCTGGGTCATATGATAACTCTATTTTAGAAATTTTGAGGATACTTTTCCAAAATAACTAAAGCATTTAAATTTTCACAAGAAGAGTTTAATGTTTCTAATTCTTCCACATTCTGGCTAGCACTTAGTATGACCTGTCTTTTGTTATTATAGTCATTATAATGGGTGTTAAGTAATATCTCATTATAGTTGTGATTTTCATAATAAAAATGAGTTTACAAATTATTTTGTTTGTGCTTATTGTCCATTTGTATATCTTTGGATAAATGAGTATTCAAATACTTTGTCTACTTTAATTGCATTATTTGTCTTTATATTATTGAAAGGTAAAAGATCCTTACATACTCTGGCTATGAGTTCCATATCATATATTATTTGAACATATTCCCAATCTGTGATTATCTTTTTTCACTTTATTGATGATATTGTTTACAGCATCTCATACAAGTTTTAAAGCTTTCATTTATGACACATATCAACCACAACATAAAATTATTGAAAATATCTTACCCGAACTATTTCACAGTCAACATTTAATTCAGTTGCAACTGCTTCAATTTTCTCTCTACAAACAGAACCGAGGCTGGTCATGCCTTTGTCCCAGTATTTTTTAAGGGTGGCTAAGTCTCTGTCACTGAACTGAGTGCGATCTTGTAGCTGTAAAACATTTTGAAAGAATAATCAGGATGAGATGTGCTAGGTTAATTTGAACAAATAATACTAGCCAAATTAATTCCATAATAAATTCTTTCTCTGTTTCCCCATTCTCAAATAGACATTTTGATAGCATTTATTTCTATAACATGAAAATGTTGTAGAAGAAATTGAGTTAAAAAAAAAGATTGAGGCTAAGAAACATTTATTTAAAATGGGTTTAACCACAACAATGCAAGTCATTGTGGAAAATGCAAACACATTTTAAAAAGAAGAGAATTAAAATGACCTACAATCTGGATATAACACTTAACATTTTAATGTATATTATTTCAAATATTTTTCTATGAAATATGTATTTACATTCATACACTAAATAAAATTAAAAGTCACATCACTGCACCTAACTTTGACTAAGTTAATCTAGATCTGTCACACAGAGGTTTTCTGCTAATGTCATAATTAATCAAAAGGGTACATAAGATAAATGTAAGAATGTAATATAGCCTTAGAACAATCGTATTTATGGCTTCAAAATTATTATAATAAGCATATCCTTTTTGTTTCTAGGGTCTTTTTAAATAATGCATTTTATATGTTGTTTTAATTCAGTGAATCCTGAAGACATCCTTAGGAAATCAATTAGAAGCATGAAAGAATAGTGATTTAAATTTTGCTGTTAAGAAATCAGGGGAAAAATGTT
Source organism: Solenodon paradoxus (assembly GCA_004363575.1). NCBI lineage: Eukaryota > Metazoa > Chordata > Mammalia > Eulipotyphla > Solenodontidae > Solenodon > Solenodon paradoxus. The sequence continues at coordinate 55,954 of RJWH01005995.1, read as the reverse complement.
TAAAGGCCTCATTACACATGGCTCAGAGAGTCCATGGCAGAACTAAACACAGAAATATATTTATTCTTTTTTTTGCAGTTTTATACCTATGATATCCATACGATTCTCTCAAGAAGCAGTAAAAAGCAACTAATATGAACTTTAATCTGAAATATATATGTATGTATATCTATGTATATGTGTATGTGCATACATATGCATATATATACATATGTATGTATATACTAATCCATCATGCTTCTAATTGATTTTCTCAGGATGCTTCTAGTATTGTTTATTTGTATATATATATATGTATATATATAGTGCTTGTATATATACACACAGATATCTGTATATATAAGTATATATATGTATGTATATCTTGCTACATATCCTGCTAAATCCTGTATATGTGTTTATGTGTTTGTGATGAGAGAGGAAAGAGATGGGGGCAGGGAGAGACTGGAACCTGAGAGAGCAAGTGATTTAAGGAGAAATGTCATGAATTATGACATGAAATATGATGGTCTATTGCTAAGGAGATATGGTCTGGTTCCACATAGAGGCTAGATCTCAAATCCTTTCTCGACATTCACTGCTTGTAGCACTTCATTTGTAACTGAATCAGATATGGGTAACAATGGGCAATAATATTTACAACATATAAGAAACTGACTTAAAAATCATGAATAAACTGGTGTAATACTGGAAATTGGAGACAATATGCTACAACCTTTTGGGTGCACTCTGGTGGAGTAGCAGTTGGATACAGTCCACATACATACCAAGGTCACAGGTTTGCATCTCAGAGCTGGTGGAAACAACCAAGATGAGCTAAATAAAATAATAGATAAATCCTAGACCACCTCTTTCTTTCTGTCTGCCTGTCTCTGCTTGCCTTCATTCTTGCTTATAACTTTCATTTAAAAAAGAAAAAAGTTACAATCATTTGAAAAGAAATTATAGCCATCAAGAGAAAAAGCAATATATTAATTCTTGTTTTACTACTAAGAGAGTGAAGTTAGATTGCAAAATTATAGTGCAACCTTTCATAAGAAATATAAGAGTGTGTGCATCAATTTACTTATCAGCTAAATCTAATCTCTCCCTACTTAAAAAACACTGATGAGTAACATGCATTATAAACAGGTCAATTAAATATCCCTAATACATTAAATAAAATGTCATCCAAATTGTTTTTAATCAAATGGAATAACTCAATTTTTTTTACAATTTAAAAATCACATTAGGTGTCCTTTCTACATTGATTAAACAGTATTTATGAAGTAAAAATTGTCAAGATAAAAGACAAATCAAAATAAATGATAGTAAGGTTCTAAGTAGATTCAAATAATTCATAACAGCAAACATAACTACTCTCATATTTTTCAATTGCAGAATACTCTCCTTTGGAAATTAGCCTACATTACTGTCAAAATAGAAGGAATAATGAACACAAAAAAGAGCACACTCAGTCAATTAATTTGTAATCCATTTAAAGGGCATTCAAAGTGGATTCATACCTTAAATTTAATTAAATGAAACCTGATTGAATTTTTTAAATATGTACTGGGGTCTCAGTATTAAAAATTCTAAAGGTAACCTATTATGACAATGCCTATTAAATAGATGTTTGTCAGGGGAAGAACAGTTATTTTTAAAACTCTAAGAGCATACGTTGACTAAGAAAATAAAGTATTAAATCAATTATCATTAAAAGTATGAATTTCTATAGAGAATAGGATAAAAAGGTGGACATTTATAAAGGAGGTGAATTCTTTCCTTGAAGAAGTTTGGAGTTGAAATCAATTTTGCCTCTCTTTTGAACTCAAGTCACTTTCCCATTGCAAGATATCCTGAAGCCTAAATTGCTAGTTTAGTAATATTAGGCTATTATAATTGTGATTTCATGAGAAAAGTAAGATTCCAGTAACTGGTTATCTAGGTAAAAGTGAAGGCTTGGTCCAAGTGATCAAATAATTGTGTTTATTTTACTTGTATTATATTATAACACAATCAACAGAAATCTGGCCTTTTCACCAGCCTCAAAGATACTTCCGGGAATTTAGTTTTTTGCTTTTCTTTTAAAAATAAAAGTTGGTGACTTGACTCTAATTTTGGGGAGGAGATTTTTCTTAAAGGTATTTTAGATAAATTTAGAACTGAACTATATTCATATACTCAGAAGCAACACCTTTGAAAAGAAAATTATTAAAACTTTCTAACTCAACTAACAAATCTTTCAGCTTACTTCCTCAGTTTTCCATCGCTGTGTAGTATCCCAATCATCAGTCCAGACACTAGCCCATGCTGTTGAGATTTCAAGCTTGTTCTATGAAAGTTTATTCAGTTTTCCACTAGATAATGAGCTCCTTAAGAACAGGCATCATGTCTTTATTTTTTTAACTTTTATTTTCACTGTAAAACTAAAATTAATCCAATTAACTAAAAAATAAATAAATCCAAAAGTATAAAAGGAGCTATAGTCTCTCTCCCTTACTTATTTATATATTCTCATCTCCACACCAAAAACAATCACCAGCAGTAGCTTCCTGATTAATTTTCTAGGATAAAAATGCATATGCACTTACCCAAAATATGATAATATAAACATAATTTTTCATGTAATAGTATACCTTGGAGATATTTTTACATCATCACATACAGACACACTTCTGCCTTTTAAAATGTTACATGTGCTTCATCACGTGGATACTCTATAACTTATGATGGATGTACAATTTGGATAGATTTCAGACTATTACAATTATAGGCTCTGTTAAAATGGAATTCTTATAAGTATCTTGCATTATATTTGTAATTATATATGATTGGAAATTCCTGACTATGTCTTGATCACATCTGTTTCTTCCCATTAGTGAGAAAATGATTCCTGGCTGGAGTTATGTAGATGGTCAAATGATTCTCAACACTAGACACATTAAATCAACAGTATTTTATTAGTCACATATACTCACAATTTGGAAGAAGTGAACACGATATGCCATGAAGGACCACATGCGATTCTACTTAGAAACAGAGTGAACAAGCAGAGGGTATACTATAACCTCTGAAAGAGGTGCAGTCCTTGGTTCCCACAGTAAGATGTGATTGGTTTGTTTGAGTCAGTTTGTGAGCTAGCAGGGAACTGAAACATGCTACTCAGGGATAAACAGGCACAATGCTTGGTTCTTCCGAAAGGGAAGCTGTTTGGATATAGCATTTTATCTGCAGGAACATGATGGGAAGATGAATTTCTGGGTGAGCCATTATTCAAGGCTCTCTTGACTTTTCCCAGATGTCAAAACACATATAATAAGGGGGCTTAACTATAGGTTTTATTAACACAAAATAGAATTGGTGAGCTAGAATATGTGCATTTAAAAATTTTACAAATATAACCAAATTGTCCTTGAACAAAGGCTGAAATATATGATAGTATCAGTTTTTGTGCATCTTTATCACAGCTAGGTATTATTTAACTTTGCAAGGTTTGCCAATTTAATCAAAATTGATATCATGTTTTGATTTTTATTTCTTTCACTAAGATCAGCTTTTTATATGCTTATTGGTGATGTATTTATCTATCTATGAAATTCTAAAAGAATTGTGCTTTTCTTTCATTTTATTGTTTTATAAAAACTTGCATGCATACCCCTAGTGACCACAACTTTGATAAACATATGCTAAAGAAATATTTTTTCATATATGCTGCATCTAATTACATTGAGTACATGTTCTATGATTACCCTTTCAAATTTTGCTTGACACCTTTACAAATATTATACTTTCAGCTATATAATGTCATTCAATATATTTATTGATATATTCTGTATGCTTAATGAAAATGTCCTATCTATAAGATATTAAATATTAAGTCTTCAAAAGGAAGGCTCTTTTGTGAATTCTTATTGAAAACTTAATTTGACTAATGTTTTTCAAATTATGGTAAAATACAAATAATATAAAATTTTCCATTTTCTATTTTTAGTGTACAGTTGTGTTAAGTATATTCACATTATTGTGCAAACAATATTCAGATTTTTTTATATCCATTAAATGAAAAGTCCCCATTCCCTCCTTACACTAGCCACTGGAAAACACCATTCTACTTTGTTTCTAAAATTTGACTACTCTAGATAACTTGTAAAAGCTAAATCATACAATATTTGTCTTTTGGTAAATGATTTATTTCACTTGACATAATGTTCTCAAGGTTGTGCCATGTTATACCTTGTGTCAAAATTTACTTCCTTTTTAACAACAAATAACACTATTTTATAAATACACCAAATTTTTTCATCAATGCATCTGTTGGTGAGCATTTAGCTTACTTACACACTTTGGCTATTATGAATAATAGTGCTATGAACACTGGTATACATGTAACATTTTGGTCCCTCCTTTGAATTCTTAAGGGTAAATAAATATCAAGAAATAGAATCACTGAATCATATGGTTGTATATTTTTTTAAGTTTTTAAGGAAATGTCATACCACGTTCCATAGTAGCTACACAATTTTACATTCTTACCAACAGTGTACAAGAATTCTAATTTCTCCACTTCATTTTCAGTTATATTTAACAGTAGCCATCATAATGGGTATACGGTGATATGTCATGGGGATTTGATTTGCAATTTCCTGATAATTAGTGTTATTGAGAATATTTTCATGTGCTTGTTAGTCATTTTATATTTTTCTTTATAAAATGTCTTTTCAAGTCTTCCGCTCACTTTTTAATCAGTTTTTATTGATTTCTACCACTTTTGTATCTAAATATTAACTGCTTATTAGCTAAATTATTTCCTACCTTCTGAAAGATCTAAGTCCTTGAATTTCTGAGATAAATTCCTGTGATGATTAATTTTGTGTCAGCTTGAATATGCTATGGAATGCTCACACATTTGATCAAACATACTATGGCTTTGTCTGGAGGGTGTTTCTTGGTTAGGTTGACATCTGAATTAGTAGACTAAGTCAAGCAGATTGTGTTTCATAATGTGGGTGGACCTCAACCAATTAATCAAGACCTGATAGAACAAAAAGATTGAATAAGAGGAACCTCATTCTACCTGACCACATGACCTAAAACTAAACTTACCATAATTTGTAAAATGGAAATTGAGACTAATTGGAGTATCACCAGTCAGGGCATCACGGGTGGGAGGGATGAAGGCATGGGGCAGTGGGTGGGTATAACATCTCTTTTGGGGAAAACTGCACTTCTGTAAAGCAATTTGGAGCTAATTTATTGGGTTTGTGTTTGCCCAAATTAACTTTTAGCAAGCTGAGTGAAACAAGAGCCAGGTTTCAAACCAGGCAGGATGACAGTACAACATTGCTAAACCGGGACAATGCAGACTAACTGGGATGAATGGTAACCCTACCTAGAAAACAAGTCTTTTCTAGCCTTAGAACTTGCACTGAAATATTGTCTTCTTCAGTCAAGAAGCTTCTGGCTTTTAGACTGAATCTTGTACTATTAACTCTACTGGATCTTTGTTCTAAAGTCTTCAGACTACACTTTGGGTCTTAGTCTTGCTGATTACAAATCTTGGCAATTTGCAGCCTCCATAATCATCTGGTGAGTCAATTCATTATAGAAAATCTCTCTTAATTTCTCTCCTCCATTTCTCCGTCTTTATCATACATACATACATATATGTATATATATATATATATATATATATATATCCCATCACACATACTGTTAGTTCTGTTTCTCTGTAGAATCCAGAATAATAAATTCTCTTTATAGTCCTAAAATCATTTGTACTTTATTCTTGAGAACTCCCCTCATTTTAAAACCATAGGCTTCTTGGCATACAATATCTTGACTCTTTAGTTCCTAGTTTCTTCTAAACTCTGGTACAACATCATTCTAAAGTCACCATTTGTGAGAATTTATTGTCATGTTTGGTTTCACTCTTTTAAAAAGATCAAAACTTAACTTGAGAGTTTCAACTATTATTGCCCAGCTAACATTTTAATTCCCATTCAAGCGGTTTCAATCAAAATCTGCTTGAAGAATGACATGCAAAAATATTATGTAGAAATAGAAAACTTACTGAGAAACAAAGCTGAAGCAAAAACCCATATCATCATAGGAAATTGGCTTGTCTTGATCACATCTATTTCTTTCCATGAACATAGTAAGACTTAATAGGATATTTCCTGGATAAACTGACTCATTTTCTTTGGAAAGGATTGAAATTTTTTTCTTTAAACTTAACAGGCAGCAGTTTCAATATAAAATAATTGAGTAGTGTTGGTAAGCTTCTTTGTACAAGAGCAAATATCACACAACAAAATATCACACAATGAGCCCCATCACTTCAACATGTATACAAAACTTCTATTTTCCAGCAAAAATAAATTAAAAGCCATAGAAGGCAGAGATTTTTATTATGATGGACACATAGTATTTAGATGTAATGTGTTGTAGTTTTCCTCCTTAGTACAATATAAGAGGAGTCAAGAAAGTTCTGGATTTTAATTTTACCTTTATCTCTCCTAGTTGTGTTCAAGTGATTTAATATCTAAGATTGCATTTCTTTTACTGAAAATGGAGATAATACTACTTACCTCATAAAATTACTAAAAGGATTAAAAGACAAAACCCACATAAAACATAGCCAACTCAGAGGGAAGCACTAAATAAGTATTGTCACTCTATGACATCTATATCCACCACCTTACCTATATCCTAAACAGGAAGAAACTACAAGGTGACAATAGGGATAGAATAAAAAAGAGAATCACTGATACCTGAGTGAATAAAACACTATTTTAGAAAGATCATCGGCAGCTGGATATCCTGCAATCTGCCCCAGTTTCTTTGTGAAGAGCCTAATTTATTTTTACTTTTGAAATTATAAATTTGCATATAATCAAGACTGAGGGTGTATCTTATATTCTTACTATTTATTTTTGACTTACAAAGCCCATAAGCACAGATTTCACTTAGATAATAGCTGGCATGTGAAAAAGTTCCGATTTTTTGCCTTGCCATTATTATCACGTCACTTTCAGAAGGATACATGTCCAGCTCATTTGCAAGTACCATAGAGATGACTGCTCAAGTTAACGTTTGTTGCTGTCAGCTACTAGTTTTTCCTGAGTACCTTCCTAAATTGATTAAATAAAACATTTGATTCCAATATCGTACATCAAAGTTCTAAAGCTGAAGGGCAAATTGATGCAGGTATTTTCTACACTCTAACACCTGATCAGTTGCCCATTTCTACAACTACTACTGCCAATTTCTTACAGTATTTATATACTGTCTGTATCTCTCCATTATTCATTTAACAACTGGTAAAATTAAGATGTTCTTAAATTATATCAAAATAGGAAGCACACAAAAAAATATAATTTAAAAGGAAACCTTTGGCACACTCTAGTGTCTTTCTTAGTGATTAAGTCCATTGGAGTAGTCCACAACATGTCCTAAGGACCCGGATTCATGATCTCTGGCCAGGGTAGAGGTTGGAGAACAGCCAAGATGAACAACTAAATGAAATAAATGCTTCTTACTCCTCTTTCTTCCTGCCATACTGCCTACTTGCCTCCATTCCTGCCCATACCTTTACTTTCAAAAAGGGAACCTTAATGATATCTCGGAATGTTCAGATATAATAGAACAGCAGCCACTAGAATAGAAGAGAGAGAAAGAGTTCAGAGACAAAGAAGGTAAGCATAGTAACAAATTAGGTAGTTCAACACTGAGGAAAACGTACATGAATTTTCCTTATATACCTCTAACAGTCTTAATCTATCAGCAGAAAGTATGGTTAGATTTTTCAATATTATGTACTTTTTTGCATCAGGTATAGCTATTATTGGGCATATCTATTTTCACTATGCACTTTAAGACAAACTTAATGAAATTTCAAATCAAAAGCTTCCTAAAAATTAAAACCTAGCACCAATATTGAATTCTCCCAAAATTTCAAAGAAGAATTAAAATCAATACTTCTCAAACTATCAAATAACTGAAAATAAGAGAAAACTTTCAAACATAATTATGAAGTCAATATTACTCTGGTTCCTAAACCAGAAAGGACATCACACACAAGAAAACAAAACTATAGATCAATATCTCTGATAAATTAAATTACAAGAATTCTCAAAAAATTTTATTAAACCAGATACAACAAAAAACTAAAAGAATCATGCACCATGTAAAAGTGGGATTAACTACAAGGATGGTATTAAAATATACAAATCAATAAATGTGATATAAACAATTTTTTTTAAATATATAAAACAATAAATGTGAAATTACAAAAAGGAAGGATAAAAATCATGTGATTATTTCAGCTGATGCATAAAAACATTGGAGAAGATTCAACATACTTTCATGCTAAAAACCAGCAACATATGGGAATTTACGTAACAAAAAAATATGGGATATGGGAGTCAACATAATAAAAGCAACATACGGCAAATACAGGAACATTATACTCAAGGATTAAAACAGGAACTTTTTCTCAAAGAGTAGAAAGAAGGCAAAGATGTCTATTCTCACTATTACTCAATATAATGTTGGAAGTTGCAACCAGCACAGAGAAGAAAAGAACATGTAAGTTATCCAAATTAGAAAAAAAAACATATTAACATATTTTCAGAGGACATAATATACAGAGTTTCAAAAACTCCATTAAAAATGTTGTTAGAAATTATAAATAGAGTAAAATGGCAGGCTACAAAATTAACATACACAATCTGTTGCATCTCTGTAAGCAAGTAACCAAAGACAGATCAGGAAAACAACTGCAATTGCATTAAAAGATATGCTATACCGTGTTTGAATTTAAGTAAATAAGTGAAAGACATTTATACTGAAAACTGTAAGATGTTGCTGAAAGAAACAGAAGATACGTTGAAATAGAAAGATATTCAGTATTCACGGATTAGAAAAAATAACATTATTGAACTTTTATACTACTTAAAACCATATACAGAGTCAATGCAATCCCAATCAAAATCCCAAAAGTATTCTTCACAGAAACAAAACAAAAACAAAACAAGACTTATTTTTAAAAAGACCTCAAATAACAAAAGCAATCATGAGAAAAAAGAAGAAAAGTGGAAGCATCATGATCCCTGAGTTCACACTACATTTCAAATCCATAGTAATCAAATCGACATAGTATTGGGATAAAAACAGACACAAATATCAATGGAATAATATTGGGATTCCAGAAATAAATCCATATGAATATGGACAATTAATTTAGGACAAAAAGAACAAACTTTGTACATGGCATAAGGACTATCTCGAACAAATAGTTAGGAAATGTGGACAGGGACATACAAAAGAATAGAATTAAACCAATATCTAGTACCATGTGCAAAATTAATTAAAATGGATTAAAGAATTGTATGCAAGGCCTGAAACTATAAATCACATGGAAGAAAACACAGGAAAACATAATCCCCTTGACATGGGATTAATACTGTCTTTGGGAACTTAACTCTAACAGAAAGGGAAACAAAAAAAGTAAATAAATGGGACTGCATTTAACTAATAATTTCTGTACAGTGAAAGAATCATCAAAATATAAAGGTTACCTACTGAACAAGAAATAAATAATATTTGCATATTAATAGTGGTAAATATGCAAAATATAAAAAGAATTCATAAAATTCAGCAACATTATAGCAAATAATCCAATTAAAAGTTAAGTAGTGGATCTGAATAGATCATTCTTCAATGAAGACATAGAGATGGCCAACAAGAGTTCTAAAAAATGTTCATGATATGATTTTTTTAAAACATTGAGATCATGAAGATTCAGAATACTATATAAGTTTCAGGTGTACAATGTCACACCCAACAACTGTATATAACATACCACATCCACCAAATAACCAAATCTACCACCAAATAACCAAATAATTGAACCATCTACCCATTCCACAGTCACCACCCTCTTCTCCTTTGGTAACCACCATTTTGTTAAAGAGTGGTCTTGTTTTTGTTGTTTATATTGAATTTATGAGTTACTACACTTAGCATAATCCCATCAAGTTCTATTTCCATTTTTGTAATGAAAATATTTTATTTTTATAACTGTGTAGTATTCCATTGTATACAAATACTATAACTTCTAAATCCATTCATCTTGTATTGGGCATTTAGGTTGTTTCCATATCTCAGCTATTCTGAATAATGCTGCAGTGAACATACGAGTTCAGATGTCTTTTAGAATCAGTGTTTTCTATTCTTTAAATAAATACTCAGAAGTGGAATTGCTGGGTCAAATGTCAGCTCTATTTTTATTTCTTTGAAAAATTTCCATGCCATTTTCAATAATGACTGCACCAATTTACATTCCCTCTAACAGTGAAAGAGAGTTCCTTTTTCATCATATCCTCACTAACACTTATTGTCATTTGACTTTTTGATTATAACTAGTCTAACAGGTGTGAGGTAAAATCTTATTGTGGTTTGGTTTACATTTCCTTAAATAAATAGAAGCAATGAAGAACATTTTTTTATGTGTCAGTTGACCATCTGTATGCCTTTACTGAAATGTCTATTTAGATCCCCTTCATGTTTTTCAATTGCTTTACATGTTTTTGTGTTGAGTTGTATGAGTTGTTATTGTGTTTTGCATAAAATCCCCTTGTCTGATATTTGGTTTGAAGATATTTTTTCTCAATCAGTAGGTTGCCATTTTGTTTTAAGGATAATTTCTTTCAATGTGTGGAAGCTTTTAAACTTGATATATTCCCGTTGGCTTATATTTACTTTCATTTCCCTTGCTATTGGAGATGAACCCATGAAAAGTTCACTAAGAAATTATTACTTATGTTTTCTTCTAAGAATTTATGGTTCTAGACCTGATTAAATGATTAATCCATTTTGAATTATTTTTTGTATATGATGTAAGAATAATGGTCTAGTTCCATTCTTTTTCATTTAGCTATCCAGTTTCCCAGTTACATTTTAAAAACTTTCTTTGTTTCATTGTGTGCTTTGGCTTATTTGTCATGGAATAGAATGAATAGAGTAGAATAGAATAGAATGGATTGTTTTGGTGAGTCGAAGTCTTCTGTAGCTCCATAGAAATTTTCGAATCTTTTTTTTCTATCTCTGTGAAGTATGCTGTTGGCAACTTGATAAGCATTACATTGAATATATCTATTATTTTATGTAAAATACTTTAACCATTTATATCATTTTAACAATGTTGATTCTGCAATCCATGAACAAAAATATCTTTCCATTGTTTTTGGTGTCTTCTTTAATTTTTTCAAGTGTTTGTAGTTTTTAGTGTAGAGGTTATTTACTTTGTTGAATAAATTCATTCTTAGGCATTTTATACTTTTTTAAATGAGATTGTAAATGGTAGGGTTTGGTCATATTTCAAGTCAGTTCATTATATGAAATGTATTGTTTGTGTTTATTGATTTTTGTACCTTACCCCTTCAATGTATTTATTATTTCTAATACTTTTCTTTGGTGGAGTCTATATAGAAAGATGCCATCTGCATATAGTGACACTTTTTCTTTTTCCTTTCCAATTTGAATAGCTTTTATTACTTTTTAATTTAATTACTTTGGCCAGTATTCCATTACTATGTTACATAATAAAGGTGAGAGAGGGCATCCTTGATTTATTGCTGATTTTAAAGGAAAACCCTTCATTTGTTCACTATTGCATGTGATGCAATCTTGGTTTTGTCAAATATGGCCGTTATTATGTTTAAATGTGTTCCTTTCTATTTGAATACTACTGAGTTTTATTCATAAAAGGATGCTGAATATTATTAAATGATATTTATACATTTATTGATATCATGATTTTCATCCTTAATTTTTTGTGAGACATTACCTATCAGTGTATTTGCATATACTGAATAATCCTTGCATCTCTCAAATAAATCCCACTGGATAGTGTTATTTGATTTTTCTAATGTGTTGCTGAGTTTGATTTTCTGACATTTGTTAAGGTTGTTTGTAGTAATATTCATGAAAGATATTGACCTGTAATTTTCTTTTATTGTCACTTGTGCTCTCATAAAAAATGAAAACATCTCCTCTTCATTTATGGAAGAATTTGAGAAAAATGGGTATCAGATATTCATTGAATGTTTGGTAAAATTTTCAGGGATAGCCATTTAGTCCTGAACTTTTGATTTGTAGGATGATTTTGATCAATGTTTCAGTTCATTTACTTGGGAGTTTATGTAGTTCAAGAAATTTATTAATTTTCTTCTAAGCTCTTCAACTTATTGACATACAAATGTTCATAGTAGTCGCCTATGTATTTCTATTGTGTTCATTTTAGAGTCTCCTTTTTCATTACTAATTTTGAGTCTTTCCTCAGGTTGTAAATGAGGCTGATCAAAAATTGGTCAATTTTGTTGATTAAAAAAAAATCCCTGTTTCATTGATCTTTTGAATTGTCTTTTGGGTTTCTATTTTGTTTATTCTGCTTTGATTTTTACTATTTCTTTCCTTCAACTGACTTTGGGCTACATTTGTTATTATTTTCCAGTTACTTCAGCTGCAATATCGGGTTGTCTTATTTGAGGTTTTACTTGTTTCATGAGTTGTCTATATTGCAAAAAATAAATCCCATATGTATTTTCCCATGAATAAGACCTAATTTAGGTCAAAACCATGCCTTCCCAGACAGAATGGCCCTAATCTACTCATTTGCAAAGAAATGAAAATCAGAGATACTCTGAAGAATGGCATAATATATTCAAAATTCAAATCCAATTGACTGGCGCATTTTCAATTTAAAATTTTGCTTCAAATGGGATTCATGTTTGGAAACACCATTACCTGGAAGGGAATGTCAATATGCAAAGAGGATTTAGTTCTGAGCCTTGATGCTTTGAACATTAATGACTAAAGAATGACTAAAAAGTCAAAATTGCAAAGTATATTTGAAACACATAAACTTTATTTAAAGAACCTTGGAAGTACTTTCTAAAACATATTTTAAAAACCAAAGCTATGGTTGTTTTGAAAGAAATAGAATATGGCACAAATAAAGGAAAGACATTCCATGGTCATAGATTGGAAGAATTAAGATAGTAAAATGAGCAAATCACATACAGCAATATACAGATTTAATGCAATTTCCATTAAAATGTCAAAGACATTCTCCACAGAAATAAACAAAAATCATGAAGTTTATTTGGCATTATAAGAGACCCAGGATAGCACAAACAATCCTGAGGAAAAGTAAAAATGGAGGTGTCATGCTCCATGGCTTCAAATTCTGCTACAAAGCAATAATAATGAAGCCATTATGACTTGGAATAAAAAGATATAGAGACCAATGGAATAGAATTGAGAGCCTGGAAATGAACCCCCATAATATAGACATTTAATCTTTGACAAAGGAGCCAAAGGCTTACAATGGGGCAAGGCCAATCTCTTCAATAAATTGTCCTGGGAAAATTAGACAGTTACGTATTTGAAGCTATATCACTACTTAACACAGCACAGAAAAAAATTAATTCAAAGTATATTGGAAACTTAGATTTAAGGATACAATCATAAAATACGCAGATGAGAAGATAAGCAAAAAACTACAGGACGGTTTTCTAAGAGATGTCTTGAAGACTCTAATCCAATAACAAGGGGAATCAATTCCAAAATAAACAAATTGGATTACATCATCACAGCATTATATGCAGTAATCAAGAGCTAGAAACAACCGAAGTGGGCATTGACATATGAGTAGATAGGATGATATGGTATATTTGCAAAAGCTAATAAGTGCTTGAAATTCTGCCATTTGCAACAACATGGGTGGAGCTAGACTGAATGATACTTATCAATATAAGCCAGGAGGAAGACGGGCATCATATTTATCACTCATATATGGTATATTGAGATATCAAGCAAATGAATAATTAAATTAAAAAACAGACTTGAAATAGAACTAAATAAAACAATGGACTTTAATAAATAATGCATATCAGAAGTTGCAGGAAGAGAAAAGAGAGGATGGGGGTAAACAGTAGAAAGGGGATTAACTGTATAGCTAAAACAAAAAACTGAAAATGTGGTGAACTCTATATTATATATAGTATATTTGTTATGCTGCACACCTTAAACCTACTTAATGCTTTAATAACATATTCCTTCAATAAAATCAGTTAAAGAAAAAGAAAATGTGAACAACATAAAAAGGCTAACATTGATATATATATGAGAAAAAGGCAACATTCTTTTTCAATTTTGTCCCTGTCTAGCTATATAATAATGACATCATCAGTACAGGGAGGACAGCTTTTGAGATGACAGATTTACCATGGAAAATGCTTTAAATTATTATGTGTTTACAGATTAATGAAATTCAGTCATCCAAAGAGAAAAGAGAATATCATATGAATTTTGATAACTTATTTCATACACAATAAAATAAACCATAACTAGAAAATTCTGCTGAGTTCAGATTGAAAAAGCTTCCAAAACTATGTAGACTATATTTATTGCATTTCATAGACAAAATTTAAAGAAAACTAAAGTCTATTGTGATTGTATATTGATGTGTATTTTATGCAGTTTTCACTGCTGCCTACAATAATAAGAATTAAAATGCTAAAAGTTGTCAAAATTCTGTTTGTGTACATTTGTTAGTTTTTTTGTTTTCTTAATATTTAATTCTGTCCCTGGAATGACCTTCCCATCAACATTCCCAATCTTTATTCACATACCCAGCTATAAAATCCTATATACTCTTAAAACCATGTGCTATTTATAAGTGCATTAACCAATTATATTTTTCAAGTAAATTGGTTTGCAGCTGATAATAACTGAATTATTGTAGTAAGAATTTTGCAATGTATATATATATATATAACAAATCATTATGTTGTACACCTTAGACTGACATAATATGTCAGTTAAATAGCAATAACAATTGAAAAAGTAAAATAAAAATTTCATTAAGACATTGATTAATATCCAGTTTTTATCTTATGTTAAATAAACTTTTATAGAAAATAGAGCTAGTTTCTGTTTCCAATGTTATAGTTTAGTAGCTTCTGTTGTGCTTCACTAGCTCTAATATTAATATTCATATTTTAAAACTTGCAGTTTTTAATTAGAATCAAGTATAGGGCAAGGATTGAAAAAAATAACTTCCTTTGGTACAATATTCAGTATGGATCAAATGACATAATTTTGAGAACTGAAGAGCTAGAATAGATTTCCAGCTATTCCTCATGTCAACTAGACAGTTTCAAAACTAAGACAAATAAGTTTCAATATTAATCTTTGCTTTTCCAGTGTACTATGCAAAATACAAGAATATTCTATTTTTTGATAACTTTTGTAACTCCATGTGCTTATATTGCAAACAAAAATTAAAGAAATAGGCTCATTTCTCAAACAAACATAATTTTGTACAAGAGACATGATTAAAGAGCACATTAGAATAAATTGGGATCTTGACCATGCTCAACAATAAGTAATTCTAAGGGAGACTTGACTTATTACAAGACGAATCTAAAATGCGGGTTAAAAATGTAGGTATTATTGGTTAGAACTTGAGAACTACTCTACAATTTAACTTGGAAATGTTGAGATGTTGTGCAATCCATTGCAGATACTTTTGATATTTCTACAGTCTTCTGTGGTTAAGTTCTACATGTTGTGACCAATTTATAATGTCACATATACACCGTTACGGTAACATAGAGAGTAGTTTCATCAATCTAAAAAAATTCCCTTTCAAAAGAATTCCTATTCAACAACCTTTCTGCAATGAATCTCTAAAAATCCTCAATTATTTTTTATCATCTCTATAAATTTACCATTCCCAGAATATCATATAAATGGAATAATAATATGCGGCATTTTCAAACTTGTTTCTTCTTTTAGCAATATGCATTTAAGATTCATCAATGTCTTTCTGTGACTTAAGAGCTCATTTTTTATTATAATTGAATAGTATTCCATTCTATTCAGTACACCATTTTATTCATTTGCCTATTGAAGGACATATCAATTGCCTCCAGTTTTGGTGTTGAAGAATGAAGCAATAAAAACATCTGCACGTGGGATTTGGATGGACATAGATTGTTAAATCACTTGTGTAGGGACTAGAAGCATAACTGCCAGATCATATGGTAAGATTATGTTTAATTTTGTAAGAAACTGCCACCATCTTCTAAAGTGGTTGTACCATTTTACATTGCCACCATTAAATGAGAGTTCTCATTCCTCATAAACAATTTTGGTTTTCAATGTTTTTGATTTTGCAATTCTAATGTGTGAGTAAATATTTAACTCAAGATATATTCAGTAACAAAGTATGTAAAATTTTCACACTATAGACACTAGTATTTTGCTAAGTCAGCCTTATGTAAAAATTTAAGGATTTTTTTCAGAATAGCCTTAAAATCGAATTAAAATTTGAGGTTCTACATACGTTTATGATGCAATTTATGCTTTTTTAGAAAACATTTTTTAAAATTATTTGCTCCAATATAATTTTGGCAAAATCACAGTACTTAATTTATTGTATCAATAACATTAGAATATAGTATTTGTTATTAACATACAGAAAATGCTAGACTCATAAATCATTAGAATAATTTTGAATTTGATGCATCAATAAATCTTAATCTAAATAAGCAAATATTGAACAGTATTATAAAAATAAATGTCAAATGGAATGTTATTAATTATTATTGTGCAATACTAAAAGGGGGAGATTGGATGAAGGCAGCCAAAATGTACAAATTTCAGTTATAAGAAAAATAAGTAGTAGGGATGTCATATTCAGTGTCATGACTATAGTTAACACTGCAGTATGGTATATTTAAAAGTTTTCAAGAAAGTAAGCCCTAAGAGTTTTCATTGTAAGGGAAAATTTTTTTCCATTTTCTTTTGTTGGTATCTATATGAGATGCTGAATGTTAACTAAATTATTGTGGTAACCATTACACATTCATATTTGTCAAATTATTTGCTGTACATCATAAACTTGTAGAGTGTATTATATTGTTTACATCTTAAGCATATTGAGAAACAAAAGCTAAAGTTTGTTTTTCTGGTATTGAGACTACCAATTCCAAAAAAAACCCAAAATGGATAAACAAAAAAAAAACCAAAAACAAGGTCTTTAGAAGAATATATTGCAAAATTATCATTTGGAAACTATATCACCATCAGAAGACAGAAATCCATGCCCTCCATATTTTAACAAATGGCAAATGGAAGTCAGTTCTCAAAAGAGGTTTCAATTTCATACTATACTGAAATTGTGTAATGATTTAGTACTGATCTTACTTTTTCTAATATAATGCATTATGAACCAGACATCAAGTGTCTTAATACAGAAATTTGACTTGTCTAATAGCACAACAGTAAATCACAAAGTATAGGCTTAGTAAAGTGTCTTCATAACATTCTGTTAGAGTACACAATTAGTGTCCTTCAGTAGCTATATACGATGTATGTAAACTAAGCTTTTTAAACCAAATTTAACTTTATTACAACTAAAAATTAAGCAATATACATGTAGGCCAATTGTTTAAAATATTTATCATGAAAACATGATACATATCTTAGCTATATTAGACTCTCACGGACGTTTTATGACTCCCACTCATCAAAATATGCCTGCATTTTACCAGGTATACACTTAATATTAAGTCAGAAAAAAACAGCATATTGATTTGGGACAGGGGATAGCCAGAGAGGAAAAAAAGACACTGCGCCTTTTTAAAATAAACCAGGTAGGTAATAACATTAAGATAATTCATAATTCTTAACTTTTGGTTCACAATTTAAACAAAAGAGCCTATCTTAAACTGAGAAGTAACTATTCTAACCACTTAATTCTTGACAAAAATAATGGATTAACTTAGCTAATTTTGTAGATGACAAAAATGCTGAATTATAAAAATAATTTTAAAACATAATCTCCGGTATTATTGAAATATATAAATCCCCTGTGCTTCCTGCCACAAACAATTTCTACTGGTTTTTAATGCCAGAGATATGTAATGTCTATAGTATATTTAAGCAAGGATATGACTCAGCAAATTTAGAAACAACCAAGTTTTTGAAAAATTATCAAATTGATTTTTAGCAAATAATTGTCAGATATATCATCTATTATTCTTTCTACCTACCTACCTACCTACCTATCTATCTATTTATCTATCGTCAATCTATTCAGGTAACAAAAAAAGATGAAACATTCAATAAAAAGCATTTAAACAAGCAAGATGGAACCAGGCAATAATGAACTTTCATGCCAGTTTAAATGTGTATTTAATTATCAGTAAATGAAGAGCCACAGTGGCTACATTAGTAGAAGAGGGACATGAACGATACTATATAAATTCTAAACAGAAAAATAGAAATAAAACTTGGGCATCTGTATTTCATATATCACAGGGAAAGAAATATAACTATGGTTTTAAATTATCAAAACAAATTATATATATATAAAAGTATTAAAGAATGAGAAAATAATTCATATTGAAGTAATACACTATATTTAAAAAATCCCTGGATTTTATAACAGTTAACTAAAAAGGAATTCCACAGTAGTGTTGCTGAAATTACAAAGACAAAACAATTTGAATTATGAAATCATCAAGTATCAATTAACATACACATTACAATAAGTACGATTTGTTCAAGGCAAAGAGACCTATTTAATACTGCAACCTGTCTCCCCATCTCCCACATGTTCTTGTGATTTCCATAACTGATTTCTTTTTTTCTCCATAATGCTTAAAATATATAATCCATGTGGGTAGTATATTTAATTATTTACTGTATATATCTCCTGATCACAAAGTGAGCTCCACAAAGGTAAGGAGTTTTTTCTGCATGGTTCCTGATTCATTTCAAATGCCTAGATCAATGTGTGGAGTATATATGAACTTCAAATAAATAGTTGTTGAATGAAATAGATTAATATGATTTTTTAAATGAATTGTAATCTATTAAATTCTCTTTTGCACAAGCAATATATGAACATTACTGAAAGAAACAAGTGAAAAGGAGAAAGTAGGAGGTATTATACAATATTTATATTTTTAACTACATTTATCTTCCAAGTTTCTTGAGTATTATGAGAAGTTTTTATGTGATGTGTATTAAATAGAGAATAAGAATTAACTATTGCTTCACAATAAAAACTATTATGAGATTTTCTACCAGAAAATCTGACATTTGAACAATGACCTGAATGAGACACATATACTACATACCTATCCATATATAAATATTTATCTCCACATATACATAGATATGTTTTAAAAGTTAGCAGTTTTAAGTTTTACATGTTCGAATTATGAGACAATTGCACAAAAATAACAGAGTAGACTATACAATATTTTTACATTACGTGTATTCATGAACATTGTGTATATTTATTTTTGTCTTTGATATATGGTATTGTTTCACAAGGTTTCATTCTTACGTATTAAATAAAACTACTGATATATAAACGCAGTTCTTATAAAACAGACGAAGAACAAATACTCAAATTAAAAACAAATTAAAGGTTTATAAAGTCTCATTTCTTACCAATATTTCAATCATTGCTTTTACAGTTATCATTTTATTGTGGTAAGGACCCTTAACATAAGCTCTCATTATAGCTTTGCAATATATATATTGAAAGGTGAAGGCATAAGCCTTTAGATTTGTCCTTCCTAAGATTTATGCTACTTGAAGTCACTTATGGTTCCACATAAATTTCAAAATCTTTTATTTCTATAGAGAAATCCATTGGCATTTTGATAGGCATTATTAGTTCATAGATTGCTTTGGGTCATATGATATTTTGACATTGTTCTCTTTTTTTTGTTTAAAGGAATGGTACAGACAAGAATGAAGGCGAGCAGAGACAGGCATGCAGGAAGAACCAGGATGAAGGAGCACTTTATTTTATTTAGCTGTTCATTTTGGTTGTTTTTGGTTGTTTCCGCTGTTACTAAGACACAAACAAGGGACCTTGGAATGTATGAAGACTACACCCTACCTCTACTTCAGCAGGGCACATTCTTTTTTATTTTATTAAGAAAATTACTTGAATACTTGCCTTTATTTTCCCTTTGATATATATATATATATATATATGTGCGTGTGAGTGTGTGTGTGTGTTGTTTTTCAATGCATTGAAGTAACATTGCATTATATTATTATATATAATATCTATCATTTTAAATCAACATCTGTATATTCTACATTAAATTAAACACTAATAGTTCAATTCTATCCTTCCCTTTATATTGACCCCTAACCCAATTGGCCCACCTCTCTCCATCTCCCCTTCTATTAAGTCTTCTGATCCATAAACAGCGTATATTTTTCACTTATTTTTGTCTTCTTCGATTTCTTTCATTAATTTTTTGAGGTTTTTAGTGGGCAAGATTTTTACCTCCTAAGTTAACTTCATTCCTAAATATTGTATTTTTTGGTTCTTTTGCAAATGGGATTGTCTTTGTAATTTCCTTTCCAGATAGTTTATTGTTAGTATATAGAAACATGGCAAAATTTTGTGTCCTGCATGCTTACTGAATAATTTTTTTTAGTAATAAGAGTGTTTTTTTTCAAGTGGGGGAAGTCTTATTCAAATGTCTTTTATTTCTTTTTCTTGCCTAATTGCTCTGAGACTTCAAGTACTATGTTGAATAGAAGTGAGGAGAAAGAGCATTCCTGCTTTGTTCCTATTCTTACAGGTAAAGTTTTCCATTTTTCGCTATTGGGTATAATGTTAACTTTTTGGGTTTTCATCTATGGCTTTTATCATGTGAAGAAAACGTCCTATCCCTTGTTTGCTGAGAATTTTTATCATGAAACTGTCGAATTTTATCAAAGATTTTTTTCTGAATCTATTTTGAAAAGATTGTGTGATTTTTATGCTACATTACTATAATGTGTTGTAGCATATAAATTGATTTTCATATGTTACAGCATCATTGTATACCTGAGAAAAATCCAACACAGTCATGATCTCTTTAATATGACATTGCATTTTTTGTCAATATTTGTTCAAGGATTTTTCCATCTGTATTCATGATGGATACTGGAAGTTGTTTATTTCTTACAGTGTTTTTCTCTGACTTTTTAAAAGGGTATTGCTAGCCTCTTGATATTAGTTTGGCAGTGTTCTCTTCTTTGCTTGTTGTAGCTCCCAGTAGTTTAGTGCTTGCTGCATTTCATCAGCAGTCTAACAGTTGAGATAGAATCTAACTCCTATTGTAGCAACTGGAAAAGTTGGGATACTGGGTGTTTGGTATATCTCTTCTTCTTAAGAAAGAAGCTAGGAGTTAGTGGGTTAGTACCAACTGGTTGTTGCTCTGCCAAGGATGGGGATTATAAGTGAGTGTCTCCAATTTTGTTACCAGTTCCACTGTATCTAGTTTTACATTTGCACTGAATGCAAGGACCTCTCAACTTATTTTCTGATTATCTGTTCATTGCTATTGATTTGATATATTCGTGTGGGGAAGTAAAGTCTAGGGTTTCCTATTCCACTATCTTGATGATGCTACTCTCCTTACATTTTTATTGAAGCACCTTTTACTTACAAATTTTGTAAGTTTAGATTACAGATTCTCTCTTCATCAAATGAATGATAGCACAACATGCCGACCAGCAAATTTGCAATAGTTCTCCAAAACTATTCATTGTAACCCCAACTCCCCACATTCCTACACAAACACTCTCCACTTCTGATAACCTCAGTTTTATTGGATTTCTAAGATTGGTCTTTGTTTTGTCGGTTTGTTTGCTTTGTTGCTTTTTATTCCACATATGAGGTCAGCCAGTATTTGTCTTTCTTAATTTGACTCATGTCACTTAAAATAATCCTCTCTGTTCCATTAAAGTTCTCACAAATGTCAGGATTTCATCTTTGTTAGGGCTGTGTACTATTCCTTTACTTGTGCATACCACATCTTCTTTATCCTTCCATATGCCAGTGAGAACTTAGTTTACTTGCATACATTTAAAACAGGTGAAATTGAACAACATAGTACAGATATATATTCATTATATTATAGTTATGCATATATATTATATATTATGTGTATTTGTTTTATCATTTCATATTGTTATATGATTTTTAGGATATTGAATTCACACATCAATCTGTGTGCGTTTCACACCACACCCACCACCAGTGTTATATTTTCCATAACCATTACTATTTTTATTTTTTGCTTTTAATTTTTTAGGTCAAGAAAAGATAATTTATCATATTTAATGCATATTTCAAAAGAAAATCAGGAGAGTACAATATATTGGATATTTCTAAAACAAACTTTAAGATGAATGCAGTAGAATATATTAAAATTCATAATATAAGCTTGAGTTATAATTCCTTAATTTAGGAAAGTTAAAAGTTGGAATTATCAAGAAGATAAGGTAACTAGAAAGAAAAAACTCAACGCGATGAAAGCAAAATTCAAAAATTTTGGATAGCGTCAATTTTCCAAACAAAACAATATCAATAAAATTAAACAGGATAAAATATTAAGCATACAGGTTTTGAGCATAAAAGATAAATTTGAACAATGGTTCTGACACTTGTATATGATACAAACTTAGGTAGATATCTTAGCTTCAGCTATCTCATCTGTAAATTGGGGCTAATAAAATCTGCATCATAGGCATATCTTAAATAAGATAATATATGCCAAGTTCTTGAATAAGCTCCACAGAAAAATCACAAGCAAAGAAAGTGAAAAAGTAATCAAAAGGCTACCTAACAAATAAAAGTCCAGGAACAGATGGCTTCTCCAATGAGATTCACCAAAATTTCAGAGAAGAATTAATACCTATTCTACTCATACTCTTCCAAAATGTTGAAGAACTGGAAAAACTCCCAAACACTCTCCGTGAGGCCAACATCACACAGATGTCAAAAACCGACAGACATTACCAAGAAAGAAAGATTTACAAACCAATATTTCTAAATGAACATACATGAATAAGTCTAATAGACCTGTTTTTACGTGGGGTTTCTTTACACTTTATATAGCATCTTTTAGTATTTTTTGAAGAACTGGTTTTGTGGTGACAAATTCTTTTAACCTTGTTTATTCAAAAAGCTTTTTTATCATTCCTTCAGTTTTGAATGATAATCTCTCACGGTATAGTATCCAGGATTTAAAATGCTTTTCTTTCGGTCTTTTGAATATATGTCATTCCCTCCTGGCTTGTTTCAGTTGAGAAATCCGCTGACAATAATATGGGGATTTTTTTGTATGTCACCTATTTTTCTCTGGATGCTTTTAAGATGTTTTTCTTTATTTTGTATTTTTGACATTTTAATGTCAGTGTGTCTTGATGTAGGTCTGCATGGGTTTCTTTTACTAAGGACTCTTTGAGATTCCTGGGTCTGGAGGCTTGCTTCATTCTTCAGGTTATGGAAGTTCTCAGCTATTATGTTGAAAAATTTACTGTCTGACCCACTTTCCTTCTCTTCTTCTTCTGGGACCCCTATAATGTGATTTTTTTTCTTTTGATGTTATCCCATAGGTCTCAAATGCTGTCTTCATTTCTTTGCATTCTTTTTATCTCTGCTGGTTTGCTTTAGTGAATTTCTCTGACTTATCTTCTCTCTTGTTGATTCTATGGGAGGCTTTATCCATTCTATTGCTGATTTTCTCTGTTGAATTCTCTAGGTCAGCTATTGTGTTCTTTATTTCTTTGATATCTCTTTTGAGCTGCTTCATTTCTTCCCTCTCTTTTTTGTTGTTCTCTTTTTGTTCCTATTTTTTTATTGATTTTTTTAAAAAAATTTTGATTGATTTCCATGAGTATATTTATCGTTGTTGCCCTAAATTCATCCTCAGGTAGTTTGCAGACATCTTTTGCATTCACACATTTTCCCCTGGGTTTCTTGTCCCCTAGATTCATCATTTTATGCATATCTCTCTGTGTCTTTGCTTGGCATTTTGTTCAATTTTCTGCGTGTTACTTTTTTCTGTAGCGATGGCCTTTGTAGGGTATTGACTTGCACCAAGTGAGCCTGGGTCTTGGTTTGGACACTGGGATTTCTTGAACTTTGTAGCATCACCATTGGTTGAATTTTTTTGAAGTTCTTGTGTGGCCTCTCTGTTGCTGCCCAAAAGTTCAGTCTGTGGGCTTGTAGTTTGTGTAGGGGATGCTAGGCCTTTCCCTGAGTGTCCCAGCTCCCAACTGCAATGACCGTCTTGGTTGGCCCACAATCGGCAATCAGGCTGCTGTTTCACCTACACACATGAGGTGGTGATAGTGCATAGAGTTGACTTTCCCTCTGTGAGACTCCATTCTTCCTTTAAGTCTGTGGGTAGGATTTCTGGTGAGCGGGTCCTGCAGCTCTGGGGTAATTTGGTGGGAGTGGGGATTGGCAATTCTCCTAGCTGCCTTCCTGTTATGGTGGTGCCCATTATAATTTTCTCACCAGGCCATTCAAACCACTAGAGCACTGGTTCCTCTTCTGCCCTGTGCCTATACTCTCTCCCTCAGTTACATGTCCAGGTCCTGCTGGGTAGGCTCTCCACCACTTTTGAGATTCCTGTGAGAGTTGGTTCTTCTTGAAATTCCACCCCCTCCACTGCAGCCAGAATCCTGAATCTGAGTCTGTGGTGTTGCTCTGAACCCAGATGGTTTCACCTGCCCTTTGTTGTCATTATTGCTGCTGTGTCGTTACAGCCTCTCTGGCTGCATTTCTTCAGTGTTTGTTTCTGGAAAATAGATGAATTTCTAGTTTCTCTGTGGGGAGGATGTGAATCTCACCCCTACCAGGTCACCAGATCAAATGCACTGGTTAGGACTTTCAATATGATATTTAATAGCAATAGTAAGAGTGAATATTAAATCCTTGAACTGTATGTAAATTTCATAAGGTTTAGTTGAAAAATAGATTAAAATATCCAAGTTTTCTAATAATTGAGTAGTGCTTTTAAAACTTTATTGAAGTATAATTGGCATAAAATATTGTTCATATTTAAAAACTTGATGTTTTGATGTGTATGTACTCAAGAAATCAACACTAAATCAAAATGATTAATATAGTCATTGTCATCACAAGTTACCTGTTGTAATCTTTCAATTTTATTTAACTTTTGCCCTCCTATCTCACCATGTAGATAGTGATCTGATTCCTATTACTAGTTTGTTTTTTCAGTAATTTTCTATAAATGGCAACATGCAGTATATATGCTTTTTCATCTGGTTTCTTAACTTGGTGATTATTTTGTGTTTCATCTATGTTGTTGTGTGCATCAATAGTTCATTTAAAAATTTTGTGTAGTATTCCCATATATGATTAAAACATATAAATTCATTTTTTAAAGATATTTGGCTTGTTTCCAATTTTGGGCTATTACAAATGAAACTGCTATAAGTCTCATGCACAAGTCTTTATTTGGATATGTCTTATCACTCCTCTTGTGTAGATAGTTACCAGTAAACTAGTTGGATCATAGGGTGTGTGTATTTTTAACTTTCTGTGAAATTGACAATGCTTACCAGAGTGGTTGCATCATTTCACTTTTCTAAGAGCACTGTATCACAGCTCCAATTTCTTCAAATCCTTATAAACACTCAGTATGATTTGTCTTTTTAACTACTATTAATGATAACATTGTTTAAATTTGCACTTATAATTAAGGACGTCAAATTGATTTTCATGTGTTCATTGGGCATCTCAATATCTTCTTTGCTGAAGTATCTTTCATATATTTTGCCTACCTTTATTGGAGTGTGTTCTCTTGTTATTGAGTTTTTTTCAGAATTCTTTATTATTTTGCACACATATCTTTTATCAGATATGCTATTTCCAATTATTTTCTGCCTGTCTGTGTCTTGCCTTTTCATCCCTTGACAGTGTTTTTTAAAAAAATATACTTTGTTGCAGTACCAGTTTACATATAGTAAAATTCGTCCATTACAAGTGTATGATAAAAGAATTTTAGCAACTCCACTTAGTGGTGTGAACATTATTATATATCAGTTTCATAATATTTTAATTTCCTCAATATGTAGCTCATGTTCATTTCAAATTATCCCATATTTTCATCTCAACCTCAGTCAACCACTAATATAATTTCTGCCTTTACAGTTTTTTTTATTTATCTTTCTTTTAAAGACATTTCATATAAATAGAATCATACAATATGTGGTCTCCTGTGACTGGTTTATGCCACATTGGATGATGTTTTTGATGTGCATCTACAATGCAGCATGTGCCAGCAGTTATATTTTATTTATGAATTGTTTTTAGTTATATTATATATTTTGTCTCTACATTTGCAAGCTGATGAACATTATGTTGTTTCCAATTTCAGATTATTATTAATACCTCTATGGACATTTGCATGTAATTTTATTTATGAACATGCTTTTGTTTCCCTTTGATATATATGTATATATATATAAATGTATATATATACGTATATATATAAATATATATGTGGAATTGTTGGATTACATGGTAGTTTTCCGGAATGGATACACCATTTAACATTCCTATCATCAATATATGATCGTTAATTTATGTCGAAATCTTGCCAGTATCTGTCATGCCCATTTTTATTTATTATAGCCATTCTACAGAGTGAGAATGATAACTTATTTTTGGTTTTAATGTCATTGACCTAAAATAAAAATATTTTGAGCTTCTGTCATGTATTTATTAAACATTTATGTATCATTTTGATAAAATATCATTCCACCTCTTTAGTCATACCTAATTGAATCATTTTTCTTATTATTAAGTTGTAAGAGTACTTGCATTGGCTCATTTGTCTTACTCAATTTTAAAATTACTAACATTTACTGAAAAGTTATTCACAAATATTTTCTTTCAGTGTTTTGCCTGTCTTTCCATTTTCTTCATGGTGTCTTTTGAAGAGCCAAGGTTTTAAATTTTGTTAAATCCAATTTATCATTTTTTAATTTTATTGGTCGTACTTTTGTTTTCATAACTAGAAAATATTGACCTAACCAAATATCCCAGACTTCATGTTTTCTTCTAAAAGTTACATTGATCTATGCTCTATTTAGAATTAATTTCTGTGAATATACAATTGTCCTATTTGTTTAATAAACAACAGATTGTCTTTAAAGTAGCTATAAATATGAGAACATTTATTTCTGACTCTCAATTCTGTTCTATTGTACTATATATTCTTATTCCTGAGCTACACTGTCTTGATTGCTCTCATTTTACAGTAAATTTTGAAAGGACTAGATAAGTTTTCTAATTTTGCTCTTCTTTTGAAAATTAATTGTATTGAATGCTACATCATAGCTTACATAGATTTAAGATGTACATAATTATAATAGACATCTTTCTATAATACATTAGTTTACTATTACTAGTCCAGTTATTCCCTCACCATATAATTGAGCTCTTTTACCCAATATGCCCAGTCCCTTCTCCTGCCCTTTCTGTAACTACTACTTTTATTTTATAGACTAAAGCTTATTTTTAATTGACTTACTTCATTTGTCTGTTTGAGTTTCTCTAAATACCACACATGAATGAAATCATATGATAGTCCTCTTTATCCCCCTGGCTTATCTCACTAAGCATAATTCTTCCTAGCTTCATCCATATTGCTGCAAATAGCAGGATTTCATCTTTTTGATAAGTGAATAATATTCCATTGTGTATATATACTACATCTTCTTTATCTACTCATCTGTCAATGAACACTTAAGCTGTTTCCAGCTTTGGATATTGTAAATAACAATGCATGGGGGTACATATATCTCTTCTAATTATTATTATTGTGATTTTAAGGTAAATACTTGTGAGATAATGTAACCATAGGAATTTCCATTCTCAATATTTGAAGAATCTCTATACTATTTGCAATAAAGGCTCCACCAATTAATATTCTCACTAACAGTATTTAAGTGTTCCCTCTGCTCCTCATCTTTGTCAGCAATTGTCCCCAATCTTTTGGAAAATAGCCATTCTTACAAGTATGAGGTGATATCTCATTGTTGTTTTGATTTGCATTTCCCTAATGAAAAAAGAGGCAGAACATCTTTTCCTATGCTTATTGATCATCTGTATATTTTCTTTGGAGAAGTGTCTATTAAGATCTGCTCATTTTAATTGGATTATTTGATTTGCATTTGCTGAGTTTTATGAGTTCTTTATGTATTCGGATATTCATTATTTATCAGATGTATAGTGTGCAAATATGTTTTCCCTTCAGTAATATTTATTTTCATTTCTTGTGAGAGCTTCATTTTTTCTTTATCACTCCCCCATCCAGCCCTGGTTCTGGAACTCAGATGCCTAGGGTTTACATGGCTACACTTTAGTCACCTCATCTACATCAGCCACAAGGGTGAACATTGAGAGTTATTTTACTGTGAAAAATGTTTTGTGTAATCTTATTTATTTTTCCTTTTGTTTCCCTTGATGTTAGTATTGTGCTCTCAAATCATCTCTTAGGTCAACATCAAAGATGGTTTTATTTCTGTTTTCTTCTATGTATTAATGGTTTTTAGTCTTATCCAAGTATCTAATCCATTTTGAATTAATTTTTTCTGCATAGTGTTAGGTAGTTATCTTGTTTCAATAGCATGTAATGGCTCAATGTAATTTACTTAAGAGAGTATCCTTTCTCCATTGTATGCTCTTGATTCCCTTGCTGCAAATTAGGTGTTCTTGTATGTGTGGGTTTATTTCCAGGCTCTCAGTTATGTTCCATTGAACTGTGTGTCTGTTTTTATTGCAATACTACACTGATTTGCTGATTTGATTAATTTTGCTTTGTAGTATAGTTTGAAATCAGGGAATATGAAACCCCATTTTGTTTTTTCACAGGATTGTTTTCACTATTTAGGGTGTTTCATAGTTCCAAGAAAATTTCACGATTTTTTTGTTCTACTTCTGTGATGAATGTGTTTGGGATTTTTATAAGAATTGCACTAAAACTGAAAATTGCTTTAGTGTAATATGGATAGTTTATAAATTTTAACTCTTCTGATCAATGAGCATGAAATCTATTTCCATTTTTGTGTCTTCTTTTTCAAATCTCTTTGACTATTAAATGTTTTGAATTTCTATATACAATCAAGAATTGGTTTGACAATTTTTGTCAAAAATGTCCACTGGAACTTTTTTAGGAATTTCAATGAATATATAGATCAATTTGAGTAACACTGACATCTCAGTAATTCATTAAAATACAATATCTCAATGTATTCAGATCTTGACTTTCCGTAAAGTTGGATAATTTTTAGTTGTACAAGTCTTACTTTTGTTACATTTTCCTTAATATTTTATTCTTTTTTAATGAAATTGTTTTCTCAGGTACATTTTTACTTTGTTCATGTTAGTATAAAGAGTAATAATCATGTATATGGATTTCATATACATGAAACTTTGTATTTCTTTATTAATTCAATTAATTTTTGTTGCTTCCTCATGTTTTTATATATAATATCATGTCATCTATGGATAAAGTATAATCTGAATGCTACTTTTTCTTGCTTGATTGCAATGTTTAGCATACATTACTATGTTGAATAAAAGAGGAAAAAGCAACAACCTTACATTTTTCCTAATATTAAGTATGTGTTCAGTCTTTCAACTGAAGTATGATATTCGTGATAGGCCTTTCACAGATTACTTTTATTTAATTAAACAATTTTTAGTCTGAGTGAACGGTGCACTTAGTCATCAAATGTTTTTAATTTTGATGAACTCGAATTTGTTCTTTTATGGATCATGTTTTTGATATCATATATAAGCAGTATTTTCTTAAAGTGACAAATGTTTTCATCTTTTATTTTAGGTTTTAAAAGTAATCATAATTCTTATGTTTAAATCTATGATTGATTTTGAGTTAAAATTGTACGTGGAGTAGCTATACAAACTGTGAAATATGAATCATAAGTATTGGAAATTAAATATAAAAATTCATTGTTTGCATGTTGCTATCAATTTTAAAACCATTTGTTGAAAAAAATCATCCTTTTGCACTGATCTCCTACCATATTTTTAAAATCAGTTGTACACGTATGTGTATATCTATTTCTTGGTTTCATCATACTAAATTCCATTGATGTACTTGTCTAAATTCTATATCACAGTTTTGTTTACTGCAGTTTTTTAATAAGTTTTGAAAGCATGTTATCCTATACCTCCAAATTTTTTTTTCCAAAACTGCTTGGCTATCCTTTCTCCTTTGAATTACAATATGAATTTTAGAATTAAGTTGTCATTGTCTTCAAAAAAGTCTTTCGTATTTTTTTAGAATTGTTTGCAATGCAGAGAAAATATGGAAAGAATAGCTTCTTAGCAGTGTTAGGCATTGTGACCAGAAAAATTCTATCTAAATTATTTTAAGCCTCCTAAAATTCTCAACATTATTTTGTAGTTTTCGTTGTACAGGTTTTGACTAGCTTCTGTCAGTGTGTCTCTTAGTATTTCATATTTTATCCTATTTTAAAGCTATTTTTATTTTATTTTTTAAAGGAAAGATTTAGACAGAAATGGAAGGCAAGCAGTGACAAACAGGTAGGAAGAAAGAGTAAGAAGGAGTACTTTATTTTATTTAGATGATCATCTTGATTTTCATACCGACCCCAGGTCTAGAACCTGGGTCCTTGGGATATGTAGCTTGTGTTCTCCATAGAAGGCTGTGATTAATCAGTTATTCTATTAGGGCACTCTAATTTAAACTTATTTTTAAATTTCCAATTTCTATTGTTTGATGAAAACATATAAGCAATTGATTTCTATAAAGTGAGCTTGTATCTTGTAATCTTTCTACTTATTCATTTACTATTTTTCATAAATTCTAATGAATTTTCCATATAAATGATCACATTATCTGAGAACAAATGTGTTTTCACTTCTTCCCTTCCAATTTGAATAACATTTATTTCTTTGCTACACTGTCTAGAATCCCCAATATAATGTTAGCTATACATGTTGAGAGAAAATATCCATCTATTGTCCCTGGCCTTAGGGGAAGAGAATTCAGTATTTCAATAGTAAGTATGATGATAAGTACAGGGTTTTTGTATATGCAATTTATAAAGTGGAGGAAGTTCTCTTCTACTCTCAGTTTTCTGTTTATTAAGAATGGATGTTAAATTTTGTCAAGTGTTCTTTTGGCATCTATTGGTATAATCATATCTTTTCTTACAGCTTGCTAGTATGACAATTTAATTACTTTTTGTGTGTTAAATATATGTATGTTTTAATTGTGTATTGCTAGTATATACGCTATTAAATCTGATTTGTTCAAAATTTTGTGAAGATTTTGTATCTATGTTCTTAAGATATAAGTCAGTTTTCTGATCTTGTAATATCTTTTGTTTGATTATCAGCATAGTGCCAGCTTCAAAGAATCAGATGGGCGTCTTTTTTTTTTTCTTTTCAGTTTTGTGAAATTAAGTTAATATTATGTTTCCTTAAATGTCTGGCAAATTCACCAGTGAACATTTCTTTGTGAGATTTTTAATTTTTATTTAATAGCTATGACTACTACGGTTATCGATTTCCTGTCTTGTGAGCTATTTATTGCTATCCAAAATTGATTTTATTAAAGGAATATTGTATTTTAACATTAATTAGGTTTAAGGTTATATGACAGCAAATTTGTATCTGTATATAAAACAGTAAGTTTATCACTATTTCCTTTTTTTATTTCAATTTGCAATTAATTCTCTCTTGAGTAGCATATGGAGAAAAGGGAGAACAGGGTTCTGGAAGAGGTGGGAGAGGGCTTGGGGGCTTGTTGAGCTTTTGTGTCTCTGACAATAATTTTGGTATGGCCCAGAATTAGGTCTATCCTGGAAAGTGTGATTTTTACAGTTGAAAATAATTTATGATCTGTTGTTGTTGGGCAGAGTTCTATTACTGTCAATTAGGTAAATTGCTTAATAGTATTATTTACATCTTGTAATTTCTGTGTAAATTTTCTATTATTGAGAGTGGAGTAT
Organism: Solenodon paradoxus; assembly: GCA_004363575.1. Lineage (NCBI taxonomy): Eukaryota > Metazoa > Chordata > Mammalia > Eulipotyphla > Solenodontidae > Solenodon > Solenodon paradoxus. Next base: position 24,046 of record RJWH01005995.1, on the reverse strand, counting down.
TGAAATATCTGAGTATACTTATGGATTGGCTATTTCTCTTTCTAGTTCTATCCATTTTTACTTCACATACTTTGAAGCTCTATTCTTAGATGCATAAGTGATTACAATCTGATGTATTCGATAAATGTATCAATAATAAATTATTTTCTTTATCCCCATTTATAATTTTTTCTGTGATATTTATCTAATAGCGATATAGCTATTTAACTTATTTATTTATAAAGTATATTCCTTACTGGAAGCATATATATTTGGGTCTTGTATTTTGCAATTGTTTTTATTGAAGGAATATTGCATTGTAACATTAACTAGGTTTAAGTTCTGCATGATAGTAGATTTATACCTGTATATGTTTATCGCTATGTTTCTCCACTATACACATTTAACTTGCCTATATATTTATAAATATGTTCCTTATTGAGTATTGCCTTTTTAATCCAATCTTACGTTCTATGACATTTAATTGGATGTGTTTGCATCATTTATATTTAATATGATTATTGTCTTGAGAGGTCTAAGTCAATAATTTGGTATTTATTTTCCATGTCTCATCTCTATTTTATTCTTTAACTTTTTATGGATTTTTAAAAATAATTGTAGAAAGTAAAAAAGATAGTTATGAAAAACACTAAAACTCTTGTGAGTGTGGTTTTATATACACATTGGCTAAGATGAAATTCTATTTTCCTCAAAGCATATAGTGTTTCAAATGAATGAAACAGTAACCATTATTGAATTTTTAAATCGTTTAATTTTATCTGTTTTTAATTTTTTGGTTTACTTATGTAACTCTTTGTTTTGTTGTGTTGTTTGCTTTGAAGCAGTGTTTCTCAATAGCATGATTATTGACAGTTTTGGATGAGTATTTGCTTTGGGAGTATGTTCTATATGTTGTTGGATGTTTGGCAGCCTCAAGAACCTGTCCGTAGATACTAGGAGCTTCTTTCCAAGTTGAGACAAGCAAAACTGTGTCTATTCATAGCTAAATGTCCCCACTACTTTAGGCTATATAATACACATTTTTAACTTGTCATAATTTACTTTACCATGATAAAATACTTCATGTATGGTTTAAAAAACTTCCAGCAGTCTTCTTCATTGTGTGCCCTCCTAAACTTTACTATACCATTGTCATATAATTTTCTTCTATTTAATCTCTATATGTCTCATTGCATTGTTATTTTATTAAATACTACACCATTTTTTAACATTTCAAAGTTTTTTAAACAATTTTGTTTTTCTTGATAGAATATTATGAGTTCTTATGTGATGGGGAGTGAGTTAGGAGATGAAACATGATGTTGGACTGAAGACCAAGTATTTTGGCTGTTGTATGCCTAAAAATGTCTTTATCTCATGTTCAATTTTGAAAGATATTTTAGTAGGGTGCAAGAATCTGGTTAACAATTTTTCTTTTAATACTTTATTGTGTCACCATCTTTCTTGTGTTGTTTAGAATAAGAAACCCAAGGTCATCCTTTGTTTCTTTCTTTGCAAATACAAATATAAACTTCATTTCTTTCAATTATTTTATCAGCACTTTGGTGGTGGGTGTGGTGTGGTTGCACAAAGACTGAAGTATTAGTTCAATATCTTGAAAACGATATCTCAATATTAACATCTTTTGTTTCTGTGTTTATAACATGTATTTTTTTTCTTCAGGTTGTTTTAACTTTTTATCTTTAATATGAGCATTGTGCAATTTTTTTATAATATGTCTCTGTGGTTCTTATATGTGTGCTTCATTGAGCTTTTCAGATCTTTATATTTGCAATTCCATAAAATTTGGAACATTTTCACCCATTACTTATTCAAGTATTTTCTGTAAACCCTCCAGCTCATTCAGAGGCTTTCATTACACATATACTGGGTTGCTTTATGAACCCAAAAGGTGATTTCCAAAAGAAAATCAACCCAAAGGTGATTGATGATTTTTTTAAATTTACCTTTTTGTGTGTTTCACTTTGAATAATTTCTATTGCTATGCTTTAAAATTCACTAAAGTTTCTTTTGCAACAGTCAATATTCCATTTACCTCATCCAGTGTATACCCCTACCATTTTAATTTTTATCTCTATAATTTATATTTGTGTCTTGTTATATTCTTTTTATCTTACTTAAATTTCAAAACTTAAGAAATATAATTAGAGTAACTTTCAATGTCTTCTGCTAATTCTAACATATGTGTAAGCTCTGAGTCATTTTAATTGATTTTTCTCATCATGGGTCATATCCTCCTGATCCCTTAAATTCATATAATTTTTGATAGAAGACAGAAACTGAATTTAATCTTTATTGGTTTCCATATATTTTTATATTTCTGTAATAATATTTAATTTTGTTCTGGGATGTCAGTAAATTGCTAAGAAACTGATCCTTACTGGACCACTTTTAGGATGTCTAGGCAGAATAAGAGCATTTTTTGATCTGCAATAATATTTCTATGTGTTTTCCACAATGGCCTATGGATTATGAAGCTTTTCAGTCTGTCAGGTGGGAAAATTATTTATTCCTGGACCATAAAATTACTGGGTTCTACTATTTCTAATCATTCTGGATGATATTTACCCAGACTTATTTTCTGCAAACATCAATACTAACTACTTAGTTGAATATTAAAGGATAACTTCCTGCAGATTTCCTGAATTATCTGGGTCTGTGTAGTTGTCTTCTCTCCAATACTGTTTCCTGCAAATTCTAGTCATTTTATTCTCCCTGAACTTTCAGCTTCATTTTCTAAAATCAGGCTTTTAGACTTTTAGGCTCCACTTAGACTTCTTTTCAGTGCACCACAATCTGGTGGCTTTCTCAAGGCACAAATATGAGCCAATTACCTTTAGATTCACTGTCATATATTGCCTGTAGTAGACAGTCTCTAAAGTGGTAACCTCATTGTCCCACAACCTGGTTTTCATTCTTTTGTATAATCTCTTCCCTATTAGTATGAATTGGAGTGGTGATTTGTTTCCAACCAATACAATATGGGAAAGATGACAGAATGTCACTCTTGTGATCATATTACTTTATAAAATGCCTTGTCTCCTTAGTGGACTTAATGTAGATACTCCTGCTGATGGGTTCAAAAAAGTAAGTGGGAGTTTTTTTTTAATCCACATGACAAGAAACTGTGGGAGGCATATAAGACTTATGGGTAGCCTTTAGAAACAAAGGATGGTCTCTAGAACTATGGGAAACCTTCTAAGACATGAGGCTGCAGTCAACAAGAAACCAGAGCCTCAGTCTTACTGTCACAAGGAAAAAATTATCCAACAAACTGAGTTCAACAAACTCAAGTTTCCATATATTAATATCATCTAGCCAACAGTTTGATTGCATCTTTGTGAGACCCTATGCAGAAGACCAAGTTAAGAGAGACTCGTTTTGCAAGATAATAAATGTGTATTAGTTTAAAATGATAAGATTGTATATATTTAGTTATGTTGCAATTATTTAATGTGAGAGCACAAAGTCAATCTCTATTAATCTACCTAGGCCAGAGGTGAATGTATCTCAAATTTTTAATTTTAATCTAAAATAGCTAATCAAATTAAATGTGAAAATTCAGTTCCCTAATTTCATTAGCCACATTGAAGTGATCTAAAGCCTAGTTACATGTGCCAGTAGCAATTATATTGAAAAACACATTGGTAGAAACTATAATCAATATTTGAATTGAATAAATGAATGGCAATCATCATTACTCAGCATTTTTAGGTTTCATCTCAGGGAATGTTAGTTGAGAAAGATAAGATGAAGTACAAGAGAGGCAGGAGTGCCAGATAAATTTTAAAGCAATAATCTTTGATCATATGCTTTATAGACTCATAAAGAGAAGGCATGAATGATGGAGAGTTGGAAGAATAAGTTAAAAAGAACTTGGAAGTTGTACACATGTGTGTGCAGAAGTTATTAAAAATACAAATATTTTATTTTATTCTGAAAACTCTTCCAATCCTCAGAAACTCTGATCACAACTATATAGTATTAGTCTTTTAACTGTGTAGCATTAACATTTTTCTAAATGTATTCCTCTTTTACTCTTTATCTTGGCAAATAGTGTTTCTATCTATCTAGCCATCATAACAAAAATAAATAAATCACCTATGATGCTATCCACTCAGTCATTTTCTCCACATCAAATAGGTTATCAAATCTAATCATTTATCTCCTAACATCTATTGTGATCACCTCCTGCAACTCTTTTCACTATTACTTAGTTGAGATATTCATAATTTACTACTTAAAATACTATAATGGTATCAGAATTATGTTCCTAGCTTCATTCAATTCTTTAGTTGTGATAGAGACATCAGTTTTCTTGATTTCTCCCAAGAATCATTTAGTTTATTACTTTATCATTTTTCATGTTCAAGTTCATTGATGTCTTCTCATATAATTTCCTTCCTACTATTTATTTCGGGTTAATTTTGTTCTCATTTTTCTCTAGTTTCCTGAAATATGAATGTACATAATCAATTTGATTGTTTTCTCATTTTAGATGTAAATGTACTATTGCAACATGCCTTCTCAATAGTGCTTGAAATATATCCTACATGTTTTCATAAGCTGTATTTTCATTTTCATTCAGTTCTATGCATTTTATTTTTTTGACCCATGGATTACTTAGAATCACGTTTAATTAATTAATTTTTATGTTGTCCATTGTTATTAATTTCTAGTTTGTACCTCTAAGAGTTCTTTGGAGTCTCCCTGCATTATTTCCGTGATATTTTGTTCTACATTGTAGGGAAGAGAAGATGAAAAGTTTATACATAGCTCTGTCCATTACTAAAGTCCTAACTTCAGTTTATTATCCCAAAACCTACCTATCATGAAGTAGAATTATCTTTCTAAAGTTGTGTTCATGCATTTTTATGAATAAAATATTTTTAATAGTTGCCCATCTTTAGATCGATTATATCAAAATATCCTGGGTCTACTTGCTAAAATTTATGGGTCCTATATAGACCAGTTTAATAAGATTCTTCGAGAAAACAAAATTTTAATGAAGTTAAGTTGTATAAACACTATAAACAGAAAGATGGAAAAATAAATTTGCTGAAATATCATTTACTCATCACTTCTAATACTGAAATGTACTAATGAATAGAAATGTTTTAGAAATGAATAGAAAATGAATAGAAAAATTATTTAGTTTGATTGAGTCTTTGTATCAATCATGATTCAATTGTATGATCAATTTAAATTGGATGACAAGATGTAGAAAACTTATATTTTATAAATTGCCATTGTAATGTTTTATAAAACTGTAACACCCTTTCAAAGATTATATGGTGCTCTGATTACTACATTTTATTTAGAGTTATTTTTGTAGTATATGTAGATATGATATCAAATATTCTCTTTAAGATATTATCATTTTATTGAGGCTCAGTTTTGTCAGCTTTATAAATACCGTATTATTCTAAGTGGCAATCATTCTAATCACACAGGGAAAACTTATTTGGTGCTTCAAATAAAAGATTACTTACTGCTCTTTTTCTAGAACACCCTGTAATCCAAGGCACAGTAAGGTTTCCTGAAATCTGTGGAAACAACAAATGTAATCTCAGTAAGGTATGCACTGATGTTACTTGGAAAGGTAATCAAAATCACAAAAGAATTCATACAAAATCTCAAGAGTCATATGCATTCAGAGCATATATACCACATAGAAAATGCAGTTTCTTTACTGAACTCTATAGATTCAAAGGGCTTTTCTTTGTGGAAAAATTTTAGAAATTGTGAAGGTTCACCTGTAAATCCAAGAAAATTTCTAGGGCATTGTTGGGATCTTAAAGAAGAATTTGTAAATCTATGGAAATAAAATTATAAAAATGCAGAGTTTGGGGTACTCCTTGGTGGCCTTGCAGTCTAGTGGCCCATACACATCCCAAGGTCCTGGGTTCTAGAACTGGAGCATGGGGGAGCAGCCAATGTGAATCAATAAATATAAATGAACTGCTTCTTCCTACTCTCTCTTCCTGCCTGCCTACTCACCTTCATTCTTGCCTGTACCACTCCTTAGAAAAAGAAGATCTTTGTGGAATAAGTGAGCTACAACAGTCAAACTATGAAGTATAGTCTGCTTCATAATAGCTCTCTAGGCTTATTCATCTTACATAATTGCAAATCTTTTTAAAGCAGAAACTACTGGTGAAAGTTAGTAATATCCAATTACATCAGCATTGCCACATAGTTGCTTCTCTAGTAAGATTGTGGGTATGAATATAGAGACCAAGGTGTCTGGTAAGCTGTGGCTTAGGTTAACCTAGACTTAACTACAACTTTTTCTCTTTTACAGGACACGTAAGAATTAGAAAACATTCTTAGGTGGACTTGCCCTCTCCTCTCCCAAACAACTATCTCCTGAGAAATTGACAAGTCAAATCAGTTCTGTTAAGTGGCAGTGTTGGGAATACATTGTGTTCTGTTAATATTATGCCTATTGATATGGAATGATGATCAGATAGCCAAGGTAATTAGTAATATTTTCAAACTTTGGGTAAATTATTAAAAATTTCTGTTTGTCAGTCATTTTATCTTTTCCCTTTTATTATTTTATAATAAATTTAAAATAAATATGACTACAATTGCCTTAATTACTCTGTAAGACTTGGAATAAAGAGACACTTGGAATTAGAACACAGGAGCTTCACTGTAGTTGCCCTGCTTCAGTGAACTTGGGTCTCTGTTTCCCAGGCCCTGAATCACCAGATTCACCTAGAAGAGGCCCAGAGCTGCAACCATTCAGCTTCACTGATATTGCCAGGCTTCAGCAGACCCAGATCTCTGCTACTGGTGACCTCAGATCATCAGATCCTTTTGCAGTGGCCCAAACAGCACCAACCCACCAGGCTTCAGGACCCAGACTCCTTTCCCCTGACCCAGCACAGCAGGGAAAGTTCACCCTAGGCATATAGCTGCATGGACATATGGTTTAGTGACTCATGGACTCACCCTCCATAACCAAAAATCAGCATACACTAAGCTTCAGATCCATTAACCCATGGTCCCAACCACCAGGGACAGAACCAGTACTCACTAGGCCTCTGGACCTGTGGGACATCAACCTCAAAACTGCCCAGTCACCACCAAGAACAAGCACCCACTAGACTTCAGAACCTGAGGACACCCACAGTGACTCAAGTAGATCCAGACACAGAGATCCAAAATTCGTAAGTGAGCTAACTGGCAGCTGTATTAATGGACTATAACAGGGCTACCTATAAAACTCCCCTTGCTGGGCACTGAAAAGCCTTCAAGCACCTCCTGAAATGGCATCATTGTCTCACCACAAGAGGGCTACCTAGAGAGCAGAACTTTCCCCATACCCACTGAAATCAAGACTGGTATCTACCACATCACCATAAAGATAGAAAAAAGTATAAAGTAAACAGAAAATAAAGTCACAGAAGCAAAGAAGAAAGCCATGCCAAAAGCAAAGTCAACAAAGGAGAAACAATAAAACAAAAAAATGACTCAAAAATAACAGTGTCAGGAGCTCATCAGAGAACTCCATTTAAATTCATTGGGGCAACTTAACAGATAAAGACTAAAATGATAGTCATAAAAAGCTGAATGAGATGCAGAAGCCACACACAACTACCAAAAGGCAACTGAAAGACTTCAGAAAAGAAATGACAAAACAAAGGGAATATGTTATCAAGGAGATTGAGGTCATGAAGAAAGTCCAATCAGAAATGCTAGAGATGAAAGATATAGTCAATAATGGCAGATTAACATGGAAATCCCCCCAAAATAGTCATGTAGAGGAATAAATATCACAAATTGAAGACAAGATAACAGAGGTGACTCTCATAAGAGACAGAAACAAGATGGAGAAAAAATGAAGAAGTCATACAAGAAACATCAGACACTATAAGAACATAAAGATAATAGGTATCTTGGAAGGAGAAGTGAGTGAGAAAGGATAAGAAAACCTATTTTAAAAAGTAATAGCAGAGAATTTCCCACATCTGTTACAAAAATAACCACAGATTATCGAAAAATAAAGAGAACACCAAAATTTATCATTGCAAATACACCTAGTCCAGGACACATCATAGTGAATCTAGCACAAGTTTAAAACAAAAGAAAACTGTGCAAGTTTGCTATAGAAAAGAAAAACACAGTCTACAAAGGCACAACCATGAATCTATCATAAGATTTCTCAAAAGAAACCCTACAAGGGAGTGCAGAGAATATGAAGACCTGGTAGGACCAAGATTCAGACCCTTCCCACAGAGCAGCTAGAAATTCACCTATTCACCAGAAACAAATATCAAGTCAATGCAGGTGAAGCTGCTGCCGAGTGGTTTTCATGACAACAAAAGGTAGGTGAAAATGCAGCGGTTTGCAGATAAACAGTATTTCAGGACTGTGCAAAGTAGCCATGGTGGTAGGAAGGAACTGCTGGAAGAAACAAATGGCCTGAAGAGCCACTGCAGAAGCACTGAAGACTCATCCAGTGGGACCAGGATGCAGAGATGCAGGAGACTATCTTGGGGAAGGGCGGAAGAAAAGTAAGCACTCTGGGCACTGAGCTGGAACCTGTGTGGTGAAATTAAACTGGGTACCACCATACCCGAAGGCAGCTAAGGAAATTCCATAACTCCACGCTCTCCCACCAACATTTTGGCCAGATCTCAGGATCCAAACACTGAATAGCTCACACACCAATATCCTGTCCAAGGTACATATCACCCGCAGGATTAAAGGAAGAAGGTAGTCTCCTTGAAGGTACTAAACCTCTACAATAACCGTTAAAGCCACACTGTGGGTAAAGGAAGAACTGCAGACCGATTGCCAGTTCTGGAAAAGCAGCAAGGTGATCACTCTAAACACCATCACTACAGAGAAACTGAATTCTCAGAAATATAAACTGAATGCTGAACAGAGCAAAGGCACAAAGAAGTATACAGGAATGATGGATCCAATAAAGATCCTAAGGCAAACTGAATACAGAAGATGTACACAAACTACCTACAGATTAATTTAGGGTAACAGTGATAAACATATCCTTGGGAATCCAGAAAACAATGGGGGAAGTAAAAGAGAACATCAAAAAATAAAGAAAAGAAATGAAACAAGCTATTAGAGAAGTGAAGAATACGATAACTGAAATAAAATTTTCAGTAGAAGTATTCAATAATAGGATGGATGAAGCTTCCAAAAGAATAAGCAATCTGGAAGACAGGGCATTAGGAACTCAATCGAGCAAACCAGCAAAGAGATAAAAATGCAAAGAAACGAAGACAATGTTGAAGACATTTGGAATAACATCAAAAGGAACAACATTCGCATTTTAAGGGCCCCAGAAGGAAGAGATAGAGAGAAAGGTGAACATAAACTGTATTCGAAGAAATAAGATGATAACTTCCCCAACCTGAAGAATGAAGCAAGCCTTCAGACCCAGGAAGCTCGAAGAGTTCCTAGCAAAAGAAACCCAAATAGAACTACACTTAGACACATGTTATCAAAATGTAAAAAATAAAAAAAAGATAAGAGCAAGGAGGAAAAACACATAATAATGTAAATACACAGAGAAAGCTTTAAAAAAGCTTCAACACCCATTTATGATAAAAATATGCATACATAAGGTGAGGATAGAAGGTGCATAACTCAACATTATAAAGGTCATATATGACAAACCCACAGCCAACGTCATAGTCAAAGGTGAAATTATTAAAAATGTTTCCTCTAAAGGAAGGAACTAGGCAAGAATATCCACTCTCACCACTTCTATTTAGCATCATACTGGAGATCTTAGCAGGAGCAATTAGGCAAGAAAAATTAATAAAAGGAATCCGTTAAAAAGGAGGAAGTTAAACTATCATTATTTTCTGATAACATGTTGACACATCTTGAAAACCCTAAAAACCCTCTCAAAAATGTCTAGAACTCATCAAAAAATACAATAGTGTCAGGCTACAAAATCAATGCATAAAAATCCTTTGCATGTTTATACATAAACAACATGCTATAAAAAATAAAATCACAAAAATTGCACTGTTTAAAATAGAAGTTAAAGGAATAAAATACCGGGGTATATACCTAACAAAGGAAATAAAAGAACTGCAAAATGAAAATTACAAGTCCTTATTAAAAGAAATAGAGAACACAAAGGAAAGGAAAGCTATCCTCTGCTCATGACTGTGAAGAACCAACATCACTAATATGATCATTTACCCAAAGTAATATACAGATTCAATGCAATCCCCATTAAAATCCCACGGGCGTATTTTCAGGAAATAGAATGGAAAATCTAAAATTTTTTATGGAACAATAAAAGATCCCAAATAGTCAAAGCAATTGTTAAAAAAATAATTAATCTGGAGCAATTGCACCTCCAAGCACTGAACTATATAGCGAAGCAACAGTGATCAAAATGGTAGGGTACTGAAATAATGACAGACACACATATCAGTGGAGTAGAACTGAATCACCAGACACTGAACCACTCACATGCAGTCAGTTAATCTCCGACAAAAGAGGCAAAAGCATACAATGGAGAAAGGACAGTCTCTTCAACAAATGGTGTTGGGAAACCTGGACATCCACATACAAAAGGATGAAGCTAGAACACTCTCTTAACACCACTGACAAAAATTAACTCAAAATGGACTAGAGATTTTGACATAACACCAGAAAACATATAGTTCTTAGAAGACAACATAGGAAATTCTTTCCATGACATCAGCTGTAGTGAGGTCTTTGGGGACTCAACTACACCATCAAGGGAAACAAAAACCAAAACAAAAAACTGGGACTACATTAAAGAGTTTCTTCACAGTGAAAGGAAACATCACCAAAACCAAAAGGCAACCTACTAACTGGAAGAAGATATTTGTATTTCATATTTCTGACAAAAGCTTAATACCCAAAATATACAAAGAGCTCATAAAACTCAGTAACAGAAAACCAGGCAATACAATCAAAATATGGGAAGATAAATTGGAGAGACAGGCTTCTGAAGAGGTATGCAAATCACAGAAAAATTAGCAGATTCTCAATAAGAAATAATTATTAATGATGATGGTTAAGTCTTCTGTTAATGCCAGATGCCAGAGAGATACTTCCCATATTCTGTCATTACTTTCCATTTTAAAGCAGGGAACTATAAGATTGAAGAAGTTAAGAGAAGTTAGTTTCTTATATTAGTTGAAAATAGATGGGAAGCTTAAATTTAGATAAAACTTAATACAATGGATGAACAGATTAAAGGGTCTAACCAATAAAAAGGAAAAATGGTAACCATCCACATCCTGCTATTTAAACTCTATGAAGCATGCTTTTCAAATAGATGACCTCTGACTTTGAGATGTTCTGAGGTAAGCGTTTACCTCACTGCTGAGGTTATTTGAAACACAGCTAAAAAATTAAATATCTGAAAAATTAAAGAAAAGAACAATGACTTTTTACACAGGTCTGAAATCCCTTTATTACTCTGAATATATATTCCCTATAAATATTTTAAAAGACTCTCTTTGATTAAAGTTACACTTAATGTTTTAATATTTACTTTTAGAAAAAGCAGATAACTGAATTACCACAGACTTTAATTTCTCAAACATCCTCACCAAATAAATGATTTCATTGCCTGGCTATGCACCCATGGACAGCACCACTCATCTAGTGACATCTCCCCAAACCTCAAGCAAAAATCATTACAAGAATAATCTATGTTCAAGAGGATGAGCCTGGCCAATCTATTCCTAGTTGAGTGATGGGAAATGCCATGCTTCTCTTAAGCTAGTAATTTCCGCACAAAAATCATTTAAAATATTAGGACAAATTTGCCATGTGTTAAAATGATTATTTTCCATGATAAATGCACCATTTTAAAACAAGACAAAGAAAGTATAAGACTCTTGAAAGACTTGACCCTATGACACTACTTTGAAACAAGAATCTCAAATTATTTGAATGTATGAGTCAAATTATCCAGGATTTAAATCTAGCTGAATACTGAAACAAATTTTTACATGGAATATTTTCAAAAATTATAGAATAAGCACACACATTACCTGGTAATTGTTTTGGTTTTGCGTTAACCTCAACTGGTTTGATGATGAAAAATGTGGAGAAAAATTACTCCGTGATGGATTTGCATTATTATACATTGTAGTGGATGCTGTATGTAATGAGGTCCGTGGTGTCAAATGGTAGTCTCTGTTTTGATACAATTCATTGTCTGACAAGTCTCTAATATTCGCCATTTGTGAATTTGGCATGTTTCTTCCTGGTCTGATCAAAGCTGTACTTTGGTTCTCAACTCGAAGGGAATTGCCACTTTCATAAAATCTTGAGTAGTTTGGTATCTGAGCTCCCATCAATGCCAACTCTTCCTCTCTCGCATACTCATCATCAGCATCTCCAGTCTCCATTGCAATTGACAAACAAGTTCCTTCTGCTGAACTTTTTTGTGGGACATTTCCTCCCAGAATTCTCTGGGGGTAATCACTAACTGCCAATGAGAATACTTCTCGGATTTCCAAGTTTTGTGTTCTACAGTAAGGGTCTCTAATAGGTGGCTTTTGCCCACATAAGTTATGAGCTACTAGACTCGTGTGTTCAGGTTTATATGACCTTTGAATTCCAACTGGTTCAATTTTGCATGGTCGGTGGCACACAGATGGCTTTTTCGGTATTGACCTCTCAGAAGCTTGAAGTGAAGAGTTTCCATAGTTTTTCTTTGTGTGATTGTATACTGTATTTCCAGCATTTAACACACTTGTCTGTCTTGACAAAATAATTGTTTTTTCGCCTAAAAGCAGAGAAGCATTTTTACAGTGTGCTACCTGTCTTTGAACAGGAATGTGCAACTGAAACTCAGTATCATTTTTACTGGTCGTTTTTTGAATAGGGATTTTATGTGCTTCTGTGATTTGTGTATTTGTGTGTTTGACTATCCCTTGTCTACTTGAAGAACTGGCTGGACTGTATATACCAGTTAAAATGACATCATTATTGGCAGATGTCCAAGAAGACTGTTGGCTTGAGGGTCGAGCAATATTAACCACATTTCTTACTGTAATGTCAGAAGCAGCCAAAGAGGTACTGGACACAGTTCCTGTTGTTGCTGTTCCTGATTCAGAATTCTTACTACTCATTTTTCTTCTCTTATTGCCAACCCACGTCTGGAAGGATAGAAAATAATATTATGGAAAAGTTCTTAGCAATGAATCAAGAAAAACTCATTTCTATTTGATAAATTATATTCTCATGTGTCATAGAACCAAAGTCTATATAAATTTAAAAGACAAAAAATATGTAAAAAGTGACTAATGTATAAGGTCAAAGATTATCAGAGACTTACACTTAATGAATGACTAAGAACTTTGATAACAGAAAACTGAATTGTATTTTTGTTCCTCTCCTACTCAAAACATACTCAATTCATATGTATCAAGAATCCTAACCACGTTTTTATCTCTTAGTCCAGTAAATTCATTTATTTGAATTTATCCTGAAATAATCATAGATGTAAACAAAATTTATACACAGTGATTTTCCTCCTATTATTTATAATAGTGAAAAATTGGAAACACACTAAAGGTGGTTATTTATTTCTAAGGGAAATGCTGATAGGATTGCTAAACAAATATATTCTTGCAAACTTCAAGTTTAACAACCTCTGTAATTTGATTATGTGATAATTTGGTTAATTTAACATTGCTAGTTTTTAGGTTAATTTTAGAAACATTCAATATTGTAAACCATAAAACTTAACACATTACTGCACATGCATCTTTGTGCTATTGTTCTGCTAAAATGCATTTAGAGAGATTGCTGAACTCTGATCATTTCTAAACAACCTACAACGTATGAGTTTCTGGTTTCCCCACACCCTCACCAACATTTTGCATTATCTTATTTAAGAAACTGCTGTTTTGATTTGAACTTCTATGACATTGTATGACCTTAATAGAATTTGTTATCCATCATCTTTACTCATTTTATATTTTGTATTTGTTTATTAAAATTGATTTATGACAGCAATTTTTTATTAGAGAGAAATATTTTCTCACATGTTGCAAATATTTTCCCAGCTTGTCACTAATTTATGGAATTTTAACACTTTTTCTACTTACCAAAGTTTATGCCATGAATATATATTACTTTCATAAACAAAATATTAGTAAAAGAAATAATAATGATTTACATTTAGGATTTTATCACACACTTTTATATATGTAGTTCATTATAATAACCTTAGAATTATGTTGATCATGATGCTTATAAAATATGCAATAATAGATATTATACTCTATAATGTGATTTTAAACTTTAAAATAATTTCAAAATGCATGCCATATTATACAATACAAAAACACATGATAAGAATTTAAAAACACATGTGAAAATATTAAATTAGTAAATTTTTAATAAATACAGTGTTGGTATATTTGGTTAATTTTTGTATGTTGTGTTTTTTGAAGAGTACATAAACTATCCAATTTTCAATGTTCATTTATATAGTATAGAATATTAATCTTGTAATATTACAAATAAAGGCTAGCACGAATTGAATCCTCATTATGTGATATACAAATATATGTATCTATACATATATATGCAATTAGCTGCTTTGATAAGTGTTATTTTTTTAAATTATTTAAATGAATAAGAAACTGAAGAAACTGAAGTTAAGAAATAATGTCTGTAGAAGGATATCCTGCCAGTAAGTAGCAGTACCTGATCTGAAAGCACATTCTCCTTCAAGAATAAGAAATTTCTGAAATATTCATCTCTACTGACTATTTCACTTTTTTTAAAGGAGAGGTACAGGAAGGAATGAAGTTGAGTAGGCAAGCAGCCAGGGAGAGACAGAGGGAGGAAGCACTTCATTTATTTTTATTTAGTTGTTCACATTGTTTGTTGCCCCAGTCCCATGTCTTGAACCTGGGAACCTGGGATGTATGTGGGACTGCTCCCAAGTGTACTAGATCAGTGGGACACTAGAGTGCACCCTGTTTTACTTTTATATTAATAATTTTCTCACAAAGAAAGTGTTCCAGAAACCATGATGCTTCATTTTGCTTCACAAAGGGATGTGGGGACTTTAAAGTCACCCTAATTTAGTTTTTACTGGATATCTGAGATGAAAATTTCAAGCAGAGGGACAAATGAACAACTGTCGTGAGAGAAAGAGGCAGGGGAGAAAAGCTAAAAGATTTTAAAGTATGTACACAAAAGAAATATTTGATAATAAAGGGGGATAAGTAAAGATTGTTTCAATACATGATTCAAAAAGATGAACTTTAAAATAAGTTACTGTATTATGGCTTTACAATATAAAGTATATAAGGAAAACTTGGATGCATTTCTTCATACTTTTTACAAAATTATTTCAACATTATATTTTAAAACTTTCAATGGGGAAACGTAGTGGATTATTAAAAAATGAACTCAAGAACTATTATATACCTGGAAGGCAGCTATGGACTATATTTCTAAAACAGTAAATAAGCAATCATCCATGTTTCTCATTCTAATACCTACCTTAACACAGGAAGTTTCTTTAATTAATTTTATTATTTCTTTTGTTTATATTTCTATTTGCACTGAGGTTTTTATTTCACACCACACCCACCACCAGATTTCTAGTTCTCTTTATCACCACCTTCTTGCCTCTTTCCTTTCTCCTGCAATCACCCCCATGGTAACCACTGTCTTGTGTTCTGTGAGCTTTGGACAGGGAGGGGGGTGAGTGGGCGGCTATCTGTTTCCATGCTTTGTTTCATTATATTGCACAAATGAAGGAATCAACACTACTTTTTTTTTTCTTTCTAACTTATTTAACTTAACATGATACCCTGCAGTTCCATCCAGTTTGGTGCAAAGCGGACGGTTTCATCTTTTTTTTTCACCTGCATAGAATTCCTTTGAATATATATACCACAATGTTTTTATTCAGTCATCTGTTTACAGACATTTTGGCTGTTTCCATGCCTTGACTATAAACTCAGGAAGTTTAAGAGTGATCACAGTGCATTGCAAATTTATGACTCTGTTGTATATATATAATGTATATATATAAAATGTACATATAAAGTATATTTAAACATTAAATAGCAAGTCATATACTTGAATTAGTTATCATAATTATACAATCATTTATATAGTTTGTTTGATATTTATATTATGAACATATCAAAAAGTAGAATGATTAGACTATCATATGCACATGAAACTCAGCTAAGAACATCACTTGTCAAGAACACTGTCAACATGTCATAATATCAATCTACTTTAATAAAAGTTCAACCCTTGACTTTAGAACACACTTTCCCTGATTTTAGACATAATTTTATTAAATCTAATACCCCAATTGATAACAAATTTTAATGAAACAAGGGGGAATTGATGATAGAGATTGCTGTTAGAGTGACCTTGATAACACCTTAATTAATAATAGTCACTAAATATTGTTCAAAAAATGTTAAAGACAGGGAAAAACATCATATAACTGATAGGAGAGAGAAATCACTAAATAATCTAGGCTTCTTTAGTAAAGGAGAAAATCACTCTGTATAACTTAACGTTTCATGAATACACACCATTTGGAGCTTAAATATACAAAAGTTAATTTCCCTAATGAAACTGAGTCAAAAAGGATTCAACTACTTTTCAATAATCTTCATTGTAGTAAAGTAGGAAAGTATACACTTAAAATATTTTCCATTTAAATGTTGAAGATAAAGCAAATTCATTGACTGAAGAGTACCAATAACTGAATCAAATTTTACTGAAGTTTATTCAGTTACAGGAACCAACATTTACTAATGATTACAGGCTATATATAAATGATTCTCATTCCAAATATGTCATTTGTAAATAGAGAAAAATGTGGGTAAAATAGAAATTTTAATTTTTAAATTTAGAGTTTGGAACTAGTAAAGTGACTATATAGAAAAAAGAATGGAAACACAATTGGTTCATCAACTCTTGGTGTACATAAAATTTTATTTCAGTTCTTAGACATCCACTGTCTCCAAACTTTTTTTCTCTATACTTTCTTTTTTGTCTCCCTGTTCGTTTGTCCCACTATATTTATTTTTGCATGCATTTCTTAGACTTTTAAGTTTTTTTACAGTAGAATCACATGCTTAGTATAGCAGAAAGATATTTTGAGGAAAATACAACAAAATTGTTATATTTAAAATAGAAAAAAAGGTTGCTTTCAAATAGAACATATAAACCTAGTGAAATACTGGGGCCAGGGAAGGTTGTGGAGTGATGAATCTTCCTTCTCCTCGGACTGAAAAAGTCACCAAAATCGTCTTGGAATTTAGATTAGGAAGTTCTCTAAACTTTAAACTGTCCTCCAAACAGAGAGAATGGATCTGTTCTATGCAGTTCCTTATAGTTTACATTACATTTTACTTGTAAACCTACATTCTAGGAATTTCTTTTTCATTCTAATTCCTTAAGTTTTCACACCATTTGGAGCAAAAATATAAACCTTTTATATTTCAACACTTAATATTCAAGTACAATGAAATAATTTACTAGGGAAGTATTGCAACAAAACTTTGGAAACGTGAAAAGTTGCAATCAACATTGCAGCTGCCTGCAAAGACTTTTCAATTTTAAGTAATGCTAAGATAAAAGCAGGAAGTTGCAATCAACATTGCAGCTGCCTGCAAAGACTTTTCAATTTTAAGTAATGCTAAGATAAAAGCAGGAAATGAATGAAAGGTGATTTCAATATCCTAAAATGAAAATAACAATGAAAACAAAATAAAAATAAAACTATAAATAAACGAGTAAGAGGGGGGTAAAGAAAGACATTATTGCAGGAAAAAAATGAGTTTACACTTATAAAATGAAAAATTCCCAACCTGAAGTGTTATTCACTTCATATTTCTTTTTCTAAGGCAATTAAACATTTTCCATTAGGTTTACTAAAGATACATCAAATAGGGAATTTAGAGCTACTAATATGAAATGTTTTCATGTTACAATCTGAAAATGATAGTTGATCTCAGCAAATAACAATTTCTGTATATTTCAACCTAAAATTGGTAAAATAATTCCCTACTTGACAGTAAATATTATCTTTAGGCTTCAAGAAATAAATTTTACAAAGAATTCTACTTATTAAGTGATTTTTAAAAAATTTCTAATCTTTGTGTACTATGAATTTTCCTCCAACAGATAAATAAACTTTAAAACAGATGCCCTTTCTCTTTCCCAAATTAGCCTAATGAAAGACAAGTATGGAAGTGCAGCTAATCTTTGACTACATAAGGTTTCACTCCTGGAGAATTTATAGCATATTCAGACAAATATGAAAGGACCTATGTACGCAATAAAATCTGTGACTGGTTTGATTAAACGTATCTCTTGCTTTTTCTCTCTCTCCTCAATACCTTTCACAGACTTGCAGCAGCTGAAATTTTTATGCTGAATAACTATGGTTGTGATAAAGAAAATTTCCTCTCTTGGGATTTTGTGTCCCTTACTTGCTAATTCGTTAAAATGCATGCATTTTACTTAGGAAGAGGTATTCATAATAAGACAAAAATACTAAAGTTATAAATGCCTGATGAAAAATCAAACACAACAAGAAACTATTCCAGGCACACAATAGTCCTTTGGCAAATGATTGTTTTGCTGATATAATTTTGGAGGGCTATATCTATATTAATTCTGGGTTGAAAGAAAGCATAAGATCAATTAACTAGTCTTAAAGGTACTTATTAAAGTGACTTGAATATTTTAAAGCTATATTTGCAAGGCAAAAGTTTTAGTGTTTTCAAAATATTTATAGAAACATACATACAAAACTATTAGCTCTATTTGTTTAAATAATTGTATTTTTATCCCAGGGAAACAAAACTTTATGAATTTAGTGACTTCATACCCTGGTAATTTCCCTCATATTAAGCAATTATTACTTGCTATAAAAGCTATAAATTCAAGAGTATAAGACCTCAATACTTACCCTGACTACACTGAAGTCCAGCTTAGTCTCCTGTGCACACTGTAATATGAGCTGAAAGCAATTTTTACTTTGATTTGTCATTCCATTTTCATAATAACGCTGTAAAATCCTTTGTTGTTCTACAGTAAATACAGAACGCAGATTCATCTAAAAATAAAAGAAGATACTCTGAAAATTGAAGTAAAAATTGGGTATGTATAGAATGTGTGTACTTTTGTTTTTTAATACAATTTCAGTGCTTCCAAACCGCAAGTTTTTTTTCAAATTAATTAATCCCCAGTAATGGACCATAATTTGTGTGCAAGGAGACAGATTCTCACAAAAAAATTATGCATAATGCAAACATTTATTAAGTCTGTTCAGAAAAAGTAACAATTTAAAGACAAAAAATGTTTTAAAAATAAAAAGGCATTATCTGGTTTGTGTCAGTGCATGGGAAAAGAGATCCTTTCACTAAAATAAATATTTATGGCTAAGTAAAATCAAAGATGGTGATAACCATACATGTTCAGTTATCAACAGGGACATTAACTGTTCTTTGTCAAAAAGGCATCTGGCAAATGTGTTACAGGCAGAAACTGTGCTCAGGACAAATAGGTACTTTTATTTTTTTCTCTCTCTGGGATAAGGGATATTTTCCTTTCTTCTGTTAAAACAAAGCATCTCTTGGCACTCCCTGGTGTCTTGGCCTTAAGCCCACTCTTAGAGTGCTATTCACATAAAGCCCAGGGTCCCAGGTTCTCAACCTGGAGTAAGAGGGAGCACCTAAAATGAATAACAAATAAAATGCTTCTATCTTCCCTCTGTTTCTTCTGGCTACCTGCCTGCTTTATTCCTGCTTGTCTTCCTTCCTCTTTAAAACAAAAAACAAAAATAAAAACAGTTCTTTAAAGCTTAAAAATGTAACAAAGCTTTAGTGAATGTGAAAATGTCTATACTTTTGTCAATACTAACCAAAATAATTATTTTAACAACTATAGCACATAAATTTAAAAAATTTAAATCACATACATTTTATTAAAAAATAAACCATTAAAACTATGCACCTTTTAATTAAATTTGTATCATCATAATTAAACAAGATAAACAAAATTCAACTTGTTCTGCTAATAGGCAAGATGTTTAATACTAAAAGAAAACAAATCTGTGACATTCACAAATAAAAGGCAGATCGAACTCTTTTATAAAAAGATGAATCATGTAACATAGAGTCACATCCCATTGTAAACTAATGAAATATTAACAAGAAAAACAAGATAATAAATGAAAAAGCATATAATTTTTAGACAGCTGTAACTCCCAAGGAATAAAAAGATGAATTCCAGTAGTTTATTTTAATTTAAGGCAATTTCAGGTTCTTGTTAAAACTGGCATGCTAAAATTATTATTCCTAAAAGCTGACAGAAAGCAAACTCTTCCAATGAAAGCATCTCTTTAAAATTAGGAAAACAGCAACAACAAAACTATTAGCCAAAAACAAGCATTTCATTCTAGCATGCCGGGTATGTAAATAACCAAGTACATTGACATGGAAAGAAAAAAAAAACAACTTCCCTTCTCTGGAATATTTTGAGCAATCAAGCAATCTAACAAGGAAATTAAATACAATCATATATAATCATTCATTGACATTTCTATACCTGACTTTCTTTCTTGCCTACACAAACACCTTATTATCTAATGTTAAGAAATTTTATAAGAGAAAATCAGATTGGAGAGAGGATACTATCATCTGGAAGGGAACTCATTCAAGTACACCAATGTGGAAATATCAATTTCTTTTTTTGCAACCTGACCAAATTTTCAAACATGCTTTGGGCCGGAGGCGAAGGACCACATTCATCAAAACAATTTTGTATTATCACAGGTAAGTTTTTGGAATAATTTGGGGCTCATTTTCCTGTAATAGTTCTGGTATAGTCAGGAGAAGAGTCAGAAGACAGAGGTTGAATACCTAAAATACCCCAATGATATAGATTCGATAGCATGATATTTTGGAATGTTTTTCTACGGAGGGTGGCAAACTTCAATTCACTAATGGGTATTCAAGATTATGACCCTAGTTTTTCTCTGCAGGATTGTACCTACCACAAAAAGACTAGACTTATGCTACAGTTGATCTTCAAGTGTGGTAATACCTGTCATAATAATATAGGAAAGCTTTCCTATTGGATTACTGCAATTTAATCAAGAACCTTAGAAAGCACAGTATGTCCTTCCCCACTTATAGCAATACCCAAACATAAATTATGAGCACTAAAGAGATTTCTGAATTCAAAAACTCTGACAATAGAAAATGCTGTGATCTTTTCCCTTTTCCCATTAAATTCAGTAACAACAGCAAGATTACATTGCTCAAGATATCTGCTGTTTCATTCAAATTATAGGAATTTCCTTCGTTACTACAGAAGTTAGATAAACCCTTATAATATTTTGAATTTTTTTAAATTCAATTTTTCGATTATCATTAAGTTTTTGGGGCCTACTACATAGTCTGGATGCAAGCTCTTTATCACAAATATGATTTTCAAATATTATCTCCATGTTTGTGATTATTTTTTTATTTTCTCCGTATATTCTACATAGAACTTTATAACTTTGATGTTCAATTTATTATTGTTTTCATCTTTTATGGATTATTTTAATGTCATATCTAAGAAATGTTTGTCTAACATGGTCACACAATTTTTTTCGTTGGTTTATTTTTTAGTATTTTTGTATTTCTACATTTCACAATTAAGTTTATGATTCATTTTGACTTAATTTTTATAAAGGAATGAATTATAGGTCAAAGTTTTGTGGGGTTTTATGCATATCGATATCCAAAATCTTTTCTAATCCATTTGTTCATTCTTTCATTAATATCATGCTGTCTTAACTACTGTAGCTTTATCATAAATCTTCAGTCAATGTGAGTTCTCTGACAGACTGACTCTTTCACAAATCAGTTTAGTTGTTCTATGTCTTTTATATTTCCATGTGAATTTTGTAATCAGTTTCTTGATATGTAAAAACCATCCTGCTAGATTTGTTTTTGGATTGAATGCAACCCATAGTTAAATTCAGGGAAACGTGTTATGTCTTCGAAATCACAAATATAATACATCACTCATTTAGATCTTGCTTGATTTATTTCATCAGTTTTATAGTTTTCAGCAAATAGATTTAGCAAATATTGTGTCAAATTTATGTGTATGTATTCCCTGTGTTTTTTAGAGGACTATTGCAAATGATATTTTAAAAATATGGTTACTATAGTTACTAATACTCTGTTATTGTATATTTGACATTTGCTAAGAGTCAATCTTAAGTGTTCTAACAAAAACAAGATAACTATGGGAAATAGTGGATATGTGAATTACTTGATTGTACTAGTTATTTCAAAATACATGCATACATCAAGCCATCCCTTTCTTTATCTTAAATATACATAATTGTTATTTATGAATGATACACCAATAAGTTTGCAATTGAAAAAATATATTTAACTGTTCAAGGCTAATATATGAGCATATGCTAGATTTTGTTATTTTGATTGCTAAACTCACTTCACGGTTCTAGCAGGCTGTTTCTTGATTGCTGTATATTATAAATCATCCTGTTGTCTACAAATAGACACAGGCTGATTTCTTTTTTTTCAAATGCATATGCCCTTAATATTTTATCTTGACTTATTGCATTGGCTAGAACCTACAGTATGATATTTTACTTGAGTTCTGAGAGTGTACATTCTCACCTTGATTTCAATTTGAGAGAAAACTAATTTAGTATTTCTCCAGTGTGATGTCAGCTGTAAATATTTCATACTTTAACCAGTTAAGGAAGTTCCCTTTTATTCAATGAATCTGAGAGTTTAGTGTTGCTATTACTATTATTATTATGAATAGATGTTGAATTTTTCTCTGCATTTATTGAGACTGTACCGATTTTGCTCTTTAAACGTTTAATACAGTAAATTTTATTTATTTTTAAATATTGATTAATCTTCCCTTTCTAGAATAAACCCCACTTGACTTGGTATTGTTCTCCTTATATGTTGCTTTATTTGACTGGTAAATAGTTTATTAAGAATTTTTTAGTCTTAATTCATGAAGGATAATTATGATTTTTTTCTTACATTTGTTTTTGGTATCAATGAGTTAGGGAAACATTCCTTTTATTTATATAGTCTATAAGAAATTGCTATTATTTGTAATAGCATCTTTTATAGAAATCAATAAAGTATGACTTTTTATTCACTGGAAAGTTTTAAACTATAAATTATATTTCTGTAGTATTCAAATTATTTCTTCTTGAGTGAGTTTTGGTAGTTTGAGAATTTTGCAGAATTGCTCCATCTTCCTTAGTTGTTAAAATTAAAGGTGTAAACTTTTGTATACTGCTTCCATGTTTTCAAATATCTGTAGCATATATAGTTACATATTTTTCCTTTCTTGATAGAGGCAATTTATTTCTTCTCTTTAATTTGCCATGGTCAGTTTAGCAAGAGATTGGTCATTTTGGTTGATATTCTGAAACAATTAACTATAGGTTTCATTGATTTTTTTATCTATTGTTTTTACTATTTCCTTCATTCTACTTTCATTTGCTCTTATTTGTCTGGTTTCTTAAGATGGAAACTAGCTTATTGATCTAGCTTTTTCTAAGTATAGGCAATCAACACTACACATTTATTTCTAAATACTGAGTTTTCTTCATTCTGCAAAGTTTGATATACTGTATTTTTAAAAGCTTTATTGAATGATAATTGATATGTGAACAGTTACATATAATTAGTGCTTACGATTTGATGATCTCAGTCTCCTGCAAAAAAAAACCCATGATGTCATCACTGTAATGAAAATAATTGACATAGCCAACTCTTCAAGAGTTTTCTTCTGTCCAATTGTGTTTATTATATTTGTTTGTTCCATGGTGAGAACATTTAATACGTAATATAACCTGTCAACCTATTTTGATGTGCACAATACTTTATTGTTAACTATAGATAACTATGCTGCATATCTCTAGAATTTATTCATCTAGCATAATTAAAACTACATTCCTAATGGATAACAAATCACCATTTCCCTCATCCTCCAGCCCCTGGCA
>RJWH01005994.1:0-63510 GCA_004363575.1 Solenodon paradoxus | reverse complement strand
TGACCCTCCATGCAGTTCCCTGCTTTCAAAATGCCCCCACCTCCTTATGAGGACATCTGTCACTGGTCAGTCCTCTCACTTACTTATAAATTATTCACTGCTCATTATACCCACCCTGCCCAAATCCTCCACCATTCTCCCCTCCTTCATTAAAAGCTCAAAAATAGAATTTCAATGAACTGTCTTAAGAGTGAAGGGTAGATCAAACTAGTTTTCTCTAAAAGGAATAAGTGACTCATCCATCAATGTATGAAATCATTTTATTTTTGGCTTATGTATTGAAGTCCCTCACCCCTTAGTTTGGTAATAAAAATGTGAAAAGAGACTATCTAGAAATTCCAGCATCATCCCAGGAACTCTACATTAAAATTTTGAGCTAGTTATCCCTAAGGGCTACATTCCCAAAGGTGGAATTTCAGTGTGACTAGCCCGTGTGTATATATGTTTGGAGTAGGGAGAAGTGGGCAGGTTTGCCTGGATGTGAACAGTTGCCCCTTACATAGAAATTTGGAAAGTATGAATTTTTTGCATATTAAGTGGTCTTAGAGTAGCTGTATCTATGAAGAGAAAATTTCAAACCTGATACATGTATTACGGAGGCATATAAATGGTCCTTTGCAAATGTGTAAGTGTCCTTTGAACAGTAGGTAGCTTATGTAAGGGAGAGACATAATTTAAAATGAAATGTAGGCGTATAGAATGATTTTGAAGTTTCAGGGTAGATTCCTACGCTGTTGGCATCTTTGAGAAATAAAGCTTAATCCAAGATGATTTGAGAAGATGAATCAGAAGTTAAAGAGCAATACAAATACTTCTGCTGTCTAAAGCTAAATTGCTTTTGGGCATTCCTCCATCTATAAAGAGGCAGGAGACAAGATTAATGTTTGTTTGACATTCTAGCCATTAGGTATAAAGTTTAGTCTTCAGTGAGGAAAGGGAATCACTTGTAATTTCAAAAAATGGGAGACAAAAAGCCTTCAGCTAAGGAAGGAAAAGTTTAGACTAGATATTAGGAAAAAGAATGTTCTATGAACAAGAGCCACAGAGTACTAGAGTGGGTTTCCAAAAGAAGTCAAAGGATCTTCTGTGCAGAAGAATGATTTCATTAAGATGTTATAGGAATATAAAGAATGGCTTGAAAAATGCAAGTGGAGTCAAGGCCTTTTTCCGATGCTATGGCCTGATAGGTCAGAAGGCTGGACCACTCAGTAGCAAGCTATGTTCAAGGGCAAAGAGGGAAAACAATAAGTCCTGGAAGAATGACACTCTAGCAATGAAAATTATAGAAACTAAAGAATCTCCTCCTTCATACTTATATCTCAAAAGTCATTCTGAAATCCACTAAGAAAAGCATATCAGGTCAGGGGAGAAAGAGTCAAAGGTGAGAGTGGGAGCTCTGAAATTCAGAGAATTTCAAACAGATGAACACATACATTTTGAATTCCCTGAAGTCTGGGAGCAGAACAACATTTTATGAACTGGCAGATCACTTCACAAGAAGGCCAAAGGTCAGGCCTTTTGTACATACATAATAGGCCAGTTTTTCCAATGTTAGAAAAATCCTCAAGAAAGACAACCGAGGTTCCTGTTTACCATCCAGCAGTGATTCACTGTGTTCCTGTCACCAGATCCACAATCACGCCCCATTAAAACCAGCAGAACTTCTCCCAAACGACACTTCTACAACCCAAACAAAACTGTGAAACTGTGATCTACCCCCACCCTCCCCAACCAGAACATCTAGCTTTTCTGTTTGAGATTTAAGTGTTAAGCATGGGACTGTCCTGCATGTCGATCAATGGGCTCCAAAATGAAACCTCGGTCATTTGTTTTGACGCAGCTCCCAACATTTCATTTGACATCTTCTTTACTGCGCTGATTTAGTACTTTTGATACAGTTTTATGGTTACGATAGCTTTGCAAGGTCACAGAATGTCAGGCTGTATGATGAGCTGCCTGTCTGAGACATAGGCTCTCCATTAGTGGGCAGAGTAGATTTGCTTCATCTGACTGGTGAGCTTACAGCATTCCCAACCTCACATCTATGTTTCTCTCCTCTTCTCATCCCAAAACTAGTAACATCCTAGGACATAGAACACTCTTGGACATTTCTAGAAATATTCATGTTCCAGTGAGTATGGCCATTTAATAACTCATCCCAAAATTTGGTGACTTAAAATAATAATAATCATGTCTTCTTTCTCAGTTTTTATAAATCAGAAATTTAGAATCTGCTTGGTTGAGTGATCTTGGCTCAGGATCTCTCATGTGATTGAAGTCATTTGAAGGCCTGACAAGGGCTGGGGGATTGATTGTAAGGTAGCTCATTCACTTTGCTGGTAAGTCAGTACTGGCTTTAGCTGGGGCCTCTCTTCTCTTCATCTGGACACCTTCTCAGAGGTATCTGAGTGTCCGTGTGGTATGGAACCTGGCTTCCTCCAGAACAAGTGATCCAAGAGAGACTGACTGAACTGAAATGACTTTTGGATGTAACCTTGGGAGTCACACACCCTCTCTTCCGTTATGCAGTGGTCCCCGCTTATCCGTGGGGGATACGTTCCAAGACTCCAGTAGGTGTCTGAAACAGATAGTACCGTACCCTAAATATAATGTCGTTACATATATGCTTTTTTCCTGTCATACATCCTAATAATATTAGTTTTATTCTTAAATCAGGCATAGTAAGAAATTAACCATGACAATAATAAAATAGCAATATAATAATTTACTACAATAAAAGTTAGATAATTATGTTTTTCTTCTCTCTCTCTCTTACAACAACTTATTATGTATAATATTTTCTGACCAGATGACTGAAACTAGATGAGGAGGGATTGTTGTATTCCATTGGTCACAGTAGTCCTGATTGAGTGTGAAAGGGACCACACAAGGACATGAGTAAGAGAAGGCTAAGGTTATCAAGGGCCATCTCCGTAGATGGCTGCCACACTCAAGTGCAGGCAGTACACTGATAAGGTATCTGTGGATACACAGGTCATTCATTGAAATCAAAGTTTGACTCGGCCACCTGGAATAATTGATCTTTTATACTTGGTCTTGCTGTTATGTTAGCTCTTGCTTCTTCCTCTTGGAGACATCCTCTCTCTCCCTCTCCCTCTCCCTCTCCCTCTCTCTCTCTCTCTCTCTCTCTCTCTCTCTCTCTCTCTCTCTCTCTCTCTCTCTCTCTCTCTCTCTCTCTCTCTCTCTCTCTCTCTCTCTCTCTCTCTCTCTCTTTCCAGCTATGATGTAGAGGGTTCATGTTTAAAACGCAGATTTCACAGATACTAGGCACCACTGGCAAGTCTAGTCTTCAGAGGATTCTTCTCAACCCTTTTTGAATTCATTCAAAACACATTTGTTAAACACTAAGTATAAGAGATACAATGTTGAATGGGTTCAGTCAAGGTCCTTGAGCTATTATAGTGAGAAAAACACAATAAACAGAGACCAACAGGAAACTGCTAGATTATGAAAAATGCTAGAATGAAAGTAAAATGAATGAGTAGGGAATGGCTAGGGAGAGTGGCTTATTTAGGTTGTGCGATGAAGAAAGACTTCTAATAGAGTGCTGGGTGACAAGAATGCAGATATTTGAGGGAAGAACATTCCAGACTGAAGGAACAGTCAATGCAAGCTTCCTGCAGTAAGAAAAAAACTTGATGTGTCGGAGGAACAAAAGAAGGTGCAGATGTTGGAACACAACAGGCAAGGACAAGAGAAGAATGAGATGAGGCCTTAGAAGTGGTCAGACTCCAGAACTTGCACAGACCTGTAGACCAGGGTCAGGGGTTTGGATCACATCCCAATGGAGATTGCAAGACATTATCTTTCCAAGTTCCTTTCTCTTTTAATGAAAACTTGTTTTCTTTCTATCTTCTCTTTCTTATTTCCTTCCTTCCTATAGTGGAGTTCCTCTGTATCAAGCTCTTCTCTCCTTCCAGAAACACAGGAGATTTGTATTTCCCTACACCTTCAAAGGTAGTTGGATTCACATGTCCTAGTGGAGCAGTGGTTGGGTCAGTTGCCTCCAAAGGAGCAAGCCACATGCCCCTGGGATCAAGTCCCGAGCTGGGGGCAGAGTGGGGGAAGTGGGGGGAGACAACCAGTGTAAACAACTAAGTAAAAATGAATAAAAATGCTACTTCCTCCTCTCTCTTCCTGTTTGCACCTTTCCTTAAAAAAAATTTTAAAAAGGTAGTTGGAGTCACATTAGTACTGACCAATCGATTATGAGCAGAAGTGACATGTGACACTCCTCTATAGAAGCCTTTGTCAATGAAAGACTTGCAATTCTCTCTTCTGCTGTACCCGCCCTAGCTGATGCCCAGATGGTAAGCTGGCGGAGCCTGTCAGACTGAATTCTCGACTAACCCATATTGACACATAATGGATGTGAGAAACAAAACTTGTGTATCTTAAACCACAGTAATTTGGGGATTATTAGTTGTCAAAACATAGCCTAGATTAGTCTGATTGATATGCCTCCAAGATGTTTTTCAATGAAAAATGAGCTCTAAACTAATTTGTTGCCAGTCAGCCCAAATCTTCCTTTTTATAACTGCTCCTGGTTGTTCACGCCATAGAAATGAACTCATTGCTCTTTATGATCTACAGTGGCTCTGAGCAATTCCCTTTTACTCTCCATTTCCACTCCGACCTTAGTCATTAGGAGGCACAGGTATTGCCACCACTTGTTAATACATCATCAAACTAATGTTTATAAAGCTGAGGTTTTCATGTTCAAAGATGGGAGTGGAGTTCATTATTTAAGTCTGGGAAAGAGAGATGTCTTGCTCACAAGCTGCTGCCATCCAGATGTTGGGAAGAATTTCAGAAGGGGGAGTAGCTAGGGCATAGTAACGCCAGTCCATTTCTACATTGAAGATACTGCATAGCACCCAAGGGGGAAATAAAGTTACTTATCTTTTATATTTTCCCTCTCAAAGTCATCCATAAAGACACACATTTTTGCTAACTCCCTCAAGATTCCTTACATGCATTGTCTTTATTTAGAAAGCTTCTATCATTATAGAAAATATTCTCCATCAATGTTACATGGCAGCTTGATGCTCCTGCCAGGGGCATATTGTAAATGGGAATTCCAAGCAACACAAATAAGCTCAGAGAGGCTTAATTTCTTTCAAATGTCCTTCTTGGCTCACACCACCCCATCTAGGCACAGAATTCTTTAAACTATTTCCAATTTCTCTGATCAAACAGGCTGGACTAATATCACCTGGGGATTTTGGCTCCATCCAAGAGATCTGCTTTAGCAAACCATCTGCTAAAGCTCCTGGATTCCTTCTATTTAGTGAGGCTCACACGTCATATGGTATACATTTTCACCCTCTGAACCATGTCCTAGACATCATATTGGAGCAACTTGCCTCAATCACACATAATCTTTTCAAAGACATTTTAAAAACTTGAGCAAAATCTCCTATTGTGGCAAGAAATGTTCAAAAAAGTTCACATCCATAAAGCAGACATATAACAAAGGGGACTTCTTTTCATCTTCTTCCAATGTGGGTTCCATGTCCCAGTCCTGGAGGATATTGCATGGATGATGGGTAACCAAGAAATATACCATTTATTCCTTATTTCAGAGAAAGCCAACCTAGTATCTCCCAAGAATCCTTCACAAGTATCAAGTACATGAGAGGTTTTAATGTACCAAATTAGCCACGTACTTGCAGGAAAATATCAGCACTCTCGAGGGTCTCATTCCCTACACTCATCAGAAGAGGCATCAATCATCTCAGTTTACAAGAGCAGTGATAATAAAGCCAACACAAGAGTCTTAAATCTCAGTTTAAGCCAGTTAGTTTTACAGAGTTCCTTGGCCATAAACAAGAACATTGACCTCTCATTAATCATGAAAAATGCAATACTGTTTTGTGCATACTCTATATAAAGCATAGGCATTCTGCACAATCACTCTTGGTCCTGAGAATGAATCAGTGAAGTAATATATGACATTGCTTGAGTAAATTTCTCAAAACCACTCATCTTATTGAGAGTATCTTATATATCAGGCATGTTTATAGAAGATCACATACTTAGTCCAGAATTATATAAAGCAGTTTTTGTTTTTCCCATTTAGCATCTGAGAAAAACTGAAGTGTAGATCACAGAATGAGATGGACATGGCAGTTTCAAGAACCTGAACCCCAGTCCTGAGCTGCTACTCTTTCTATTTGTTGCTTCTCATAGCCTTGGAGAAAGGAGTCATTAATACCTAAAATGTGTCTGACTTTGATAAGTCAGAGTCCTCATGATGGCAGTAGGACCTTTCTAAGAAGAGACAACCAAGAGTTCCTCTCACTCTCTGTGAGGACTGGTCAAGCTTAGGATGCAGCAAGAGGGCAGCCATCTACTGAAAGACAGCGCACACTGGAAACTGATAATGCTGACACCTTGATCTTGGACTTCTCAGCCTCCAGAATTGTAAGAAATAAATTTTTGTTGTTTAGTTCACTTAGCCTATAGTATTCTTATTGAAAGTATGAGAAGACTAGTACAAATATTAACTCAAAATGGGTTAAAGACTTAAATGTAAATACTAAAACTATGAAATTATTAGATGAAAATATTGGGGGTAAATCTCCATCACCTTAGGTTTGGCAATGGTTCCTTATAAATAACATCAAAGTTGTAAGAAATAAAAAACAGATTAATTGAACTTCATAAATATTAAGAAAATTTTTACATCAAAAGACACTATCAAGAAAGCATAAAGGAAGAGCCACAAAATGAGAAAAAAATATTTGCGAACCATTTATTTAATAAGAGTGTAGAATCCAGAATATATAAAATATAGGCTCTCTACAGTTTTCCTGAAAATAATATCCTCTCAGTACCTCATCTACTATCTAGTTTTAGCTTCTTTAAAGTGAAAATATGCATCCTGATTTCATCTATATTTTCAGTCTTTTCCAAGCATCTACAAATTGTTTGACCTTTCTGATTTAACAGCATTTGTCTTACAAGCTTATTTTTATCCATTTTTCCAGAGTATTTCTGTGAATAATTCTCTTGTCACTTTCCTGTGCATCGAGTTATAGAGTATTTAACGCATGTAACTTCATTGACATTTACAATCAGCCCAAGAAGGCAGCTTGGTGGGCATCAGTTCAGCTGGTGAGAGGAGGTGCACACAGACGAGTGCAGCCTGCGGCTTCAGCACTCAGCAGCTGTGGCATCAGACGTGCCTCCTAAGGGAGTGGGAAGAGGCAGAGGATAAAGGCCTGAGCTGATGCTGCAAGTTGGTAAACAGAGCTTCCATTAAGTGTATATAAACATGAACATGCATTCATTAAAGTGTTGATGAATATTACAAGAAAGTCTAATTATCTAACCTTTTGACATTTCAAACGTACTACCCAATCACGCATTCACTTAAACTAATTATGATTTGGTAACCTGGCATAGCATGACTTGGGGAGCCTAGGACATGAGAAGTAGTCATGAGATACAGTGGACTTTGGCACTAGTTGCGACAGTTCCGAAGAGATAATGGGATGAGGTTTGGGGCTTCAGAGGTACATTTCACCTGAGTGAGGGGTAGCTCAGGAGCAGAAGGACAGGGTTGGTAGCTTGAGAGAAGCAACAGGGATCAGTCTGGTGAGTCCATCACCCAGACTCTGTGAAGAACACTTGGTACTTAGTGGACTCTGTTCAGAGTCTGTTTTCTGTGTTATTTGAAAGAGGAATTTTCTGTAGCTCAGGAAGAGAACATCTAAGAAGACCTTCAGTAGCCTGAGCAGTTTCAGAGATGCATGCCCATGGGGCATAGTCCTTTCAGGATTTAACTTGT
The DNA here is from genome assembly GCA_004363575.1 of Solenodon paradoxus. NCBI lineage: Eukaryota > Metazoa > Chordata > Mammalia > Eulipotyphla > Solenodontidae > Solenodon > Solenodon paradoxus. Next base: position 55,694 of record RJWH01005994.1, on the reverse strand, counting down.
GCTAAAATGAAGATTTCCTCAATCTGCCTTCCCCCAAATGGTATTTAGCAAGGCTCTTCTCCCTTGATGGGAAAGAGAAATATTCTCAGGAATTCAAGAAGGGAAAGCCATGCTAATGGGGGCTGGGATAGAGTCACCATCTGATATTTAAAGCTACCCGCTAAGAATGTAGTTACATGGATGCTACCATCTCTCAGGCCTAAATATCTGCTGGTGCAATATACTTAATTTCCTATTTTATTATAAATATCTTCTCCCACTTCTAGGAATGTGTAGTAAAGCATAGATTTAAAGGTTTTTCTCCTTCAATCTTCTACAAAGATAGCAAGTCCAACTTCGAGAATGCTCCATGTAGGTACATGCAAATTTTAATTACCATAGCCTTTGAAATCATCCTTTCTCCTTTTATGAATAAGAAAACTGAAAACTCAAACTTTGACAATCATGCACTGTGATGGAACTAGAGTTGGAATCTGGATTTCTCGTCTTTCCACTACCCTTAAACTTTTCTACTCCCAAGATTTTAATTTCATTTAAAAGTCAAGAAAAACATCATCAAATATGAAAAACAAGATCCATGAATGAGATTGAGGGGCTCCATGAACCTCCAGAAATCATTAGTAAGATGCAATATATTATGAGCATTTTTGTGGGGGAAAAAATTCTCAGAGGGGTTCCAGAATCCCCAAAATGGCTGAACCATACTTCAATATATTTATATTGGTAGCAGGCAGGAAGGGATGACCCAATATTTCCAGCTGATCATTTTTCTCTTCTGCTTCCACCAATTCTACTAATGAAAATAATTATTTATATGCGCTTGTTTCCTTCACAGGCGTTTTCAAGAACAAAGATGGGAATGGGCTATAAATTTGGTCACAGCCTCCAAAATTAGGACTTTTTTACAACACATAAAGGACTTTAATTTATCACCATTTTCTTCTTGCCTTCCTTCTGCTATGTCGTTGTGTTTTTCTTCTCATACAGGCTATGTCTTGAAAGTCTGTGTTTGGATTTGTTTTCCTTTGCATTGCCCTAAGAATTCTAAAGCACACCAAAGCCAGTTAGTTGTCTTGCTACCACAAGGCGGGTTCTGAACCTGAGCACAAAGATGACGTCAGGTGCGGTCTTGTACATTTTGGTTAGTTTTTCCCAAATTTCTGTCTTAGGTACAGTTGCCTTCCCAGGATAAAAGACATCAATGACCATTTGTTTCTGCTGAAGTAATCAGTTGGTCATGAACCTCTGATCTGAATAGTTACTGTGTTATTGATGATGGCATTGTAATCTTCAAGCAACTGGGAGGGAATTGATCCCATCATTTAGGGATTTTGTGCTAACAATGATTCCTACCTATGAGAAACAGATGTGTTTTAAATTCTCCTTTAATGTTCAAGGTGAAAGTGAATATGAAACAACCAGCAGTTTGTCACTTCATACTGAGGAAAAGAAATGTTTTCTCCATCTCTTGAAGCAAGAGAAACCCCCTAAATGACATTCAAGAAGAACTGTGGTCTTATGCAAAGACCACTATGATTGGGCCTAAAAACCTGATACTAGTCTCAGCTCTGTGACTTAGAGGCTGTATAACTTTAGACTTGATACTTAACCTTTCTGAGTTTCCATTTTCTTACCTCTAAGAAGCACTCAAGTACTATTTGACTTGCTAATACAAAGTGTTTTTTTATGATTGCTCTGTCTGTGATAGGTTGAATTGTGTGCCCCCAAAACTTAGACGTTAAAGCCCAGTTGCCCCCTACTACCTCAAAATGCAAATGCCTTTTAAAAGGTGATTAAGTGAAAATGAAGTCATTAAGGGAAGCCCTAATCCGACCTGACTGGTGCACTTAGAAGAGGAAATTTGAACGCAAAGACACAACAGGGAGGGACAGACACCCACACAGTGAGGAAGCAAACCTGCTGACAACTTGACCTTGGACTGCAGCCTCCAGAACTGTGAGAAAGTAAATTCCTATTGTTCAAGTGCCCCCAGTCTGGAGTATTTTGTTATGATAGCCTCAGCAAACTAATACAGTTTCAAGGGCTTCTGTTAAAATTATCATTTACTAAAAGATAAAAGGAATTGCCTTTGCGAGCAGGGTAGATTTTATCCACCTTTAGAAAATGGTTTCAAGTCAGTTTTTTTTTTTAATAATATAGATTTATTATTTTTACTATGACTTACCTTCATAAAATAGGAAAAAGGATAGTGTTCAGAGGGCAAAAAAGATAATCCCTAAGTTTCAAGTCATTTAAATCAATATGTTCCCCCTCCCATTGGATCTTCCCTACTTTCAGAAAGCAATGTTATTAGACAAGTGCTGTGTAAATTCCAGTTACTCTTCTAAAATGTAACACCCTGCTGTCAGTTGAAAGGTAGTTTTTAAATCATTTTACTATAAACTCTTAATTTACAGAAGCTGGAGTCACCCAAGAGCCTCTTGCAAAGGGGGACTGTGAGGAACTGGAGTAAGGCCACTAGAGCAGGCAGCACGGCGCCTCCTGGGCAGCAGGTGCTCGGAAGGAAGAAGCTCCTTGTCAGCAAGAGAGATGCCTGGTTTGTATCTCACTGCTCGTTGTTGATCAATCCAGCTTTCCAATCATGCTTTGGGTACTGAACTGTCATATTTCCCCCAAATCCAAGCCCAGTATGTTTTTCTAGCAGTGATAAATCTGATCCAATTGAGAATAAACTTGTTAGGAGTCTGATGGATTCATCGATGGGAATTCTTTAATACAGGAACCACAAAACTCTGAAATTGAATGGTGCAGGTTTGCTCACAAACTTTCACTTGATCTTGCCACTCAGTAGAAACCAGACTAAATGATTGAGCTGACATGCTAATGACTCACCACCCCACCACTCCACCCCCCACCCCGCAGCTCCTTTTCCCTGGAAGAAAAGCAGAAGCACAAAAGGCAGGTAGGTGCGGGGGAAGCAGGCTGGCCCGCCAGCTCGATGGATGGAGCCATCTCAGGGGTAATTTGATCAGTAAACTGGGTTCAGTGTGGGCCTGTCCTCCCAGTCCACTATTCCCCAGGCCTGATCCACAGCTAATCCTTAAAAAGAAAATAGATCCTGGACTTTACATTGAACCTTGTCCTTGGCGCTGCATGGATTCTCTCCAGCTGTGTTGAATCATTCCTTTCTACCTTTTTATCTTTGCTTTCTCAGCATTTCCTTTGCTAAGGAATACAGGCAAATGCCTGACTCAAAATATTCCCAATTTGCAGTCTGGATTTCAGTAGAATACTCTTTCATGTTCAGCTTTAAAGGCTATAGTAAAGATTACATTAGGGACAGTTATCTGCCAGCTATTAACCGTTGCCTCCGGTCTGACCTGAATTCACAGAGGGCATGGTCATCCACAACTTAGTCAATGAGCCCCTTTGGCTCTCGGGTGGCAGGGGCCAAGATCTCCATCAATGAAGCCTATGTGCTTTCAGCAGCTCAGAAGATTCCAGTTGTTTTCATCAGTCCTGAGAGGTTAAAATAAACAAATATGAAAATGCCAGATTGCCCTTTCATTTCTTCTCCTACCTGGTGCCAACGAGGGCCAGTGCCAAGCAGGCTGCCCCCATGGAGACTGCAGGGGTGCCCAGGAAGCCACCATCCAGTGCTGTCACTACATGGGGTGCCCGCTTTTCCCTTTTCACCCCACTCTTCATTTCAAAAAATTCATGAAATACCTATACGATGTGATGACCCTGTGAGTAAAAGGTCTTCCAGCTCCTCTCGGCACAGATTTTACCTGGTTGGAGGCAGCAGGGGCAGACTTTGGGTACAGGAGAGCGTTCAGCGGTGTTTGAACACAAACCTTGTGCAGACAAAAGCCCAGGCGTGATGCTTGCAATGGTCATTGGTTGGGATTTTCCTGCAGTGCAATCTGGTCACCCAACATCGTGACCATGACGGCATCGCAGGGCAAATACACATCCTCTCTGTATGCCCCCAGCCTTTACGCCTTGGAAGTTCTTTTGAAAAAGCTCATAAACATGTTTGGCTGCCAGACAGCTCTCAGAAAAGTGGCAGCTCACTGGGCGATTGTTCAAGCGAGGGTCCTGTTTAAAGGGCAGCCTCTGCAAACTGTTGGGTCCCTCCTGCAGATGGTCAGCTCTTCTGAACTGCAGCAAAGCAGAAAATCTGTCTTTAGCTGCTTGCTGGTTAAAGCGTAACATGCCAGCATTCCGTCTGTAGACTGAATTCAAGAGCACTGTGTGTCTCTTATCTATGAGGAGAAGAAAATTTGTTTAAAGCCATGGCAGATGCCATTCGGCCTTGTGCCTTGACACTGAATCTTCCATTTGTGCGCACTGAATGTTGTGTGCGATGCTTGCGCACGTACCATCGGGGCCGCAGGTGGTTAATGCAGGATCTCCCTGTCGCTTAGTCTCTGCTGATAATCTTCTCAACAGTCACCAGTTTCTAACTGCCAAGCCCCATGGTCACGTCTCTGTTCTCAATCTCCTTGATGTCCTGGCAGCATTTGATCACATTGATCCCTGTCCCCTCTTGAAATTCTGTTTTTGCAAAGGCATATAAAACTGTGCTCTTATGATTTTCCCTCATCTCTCTGAGCCCTCTTTTCCCTGGTTTCGTTCTCCTGTGGCTCATTAAACGACAGAAGTCCCCACTCCATATGGTTTGTGTCCTCAGCCATCTTCTCTCCTTTCTCTGGTTTCTCTTGGGGAGCCCTATTTTCTCTCGACTGCAAGGATGCCACCAGGTGAATGATTCCCAGAGAAACGTCTCTAGCCTTGTCTCTGCTCTCAAATCTTGTGTCTCAGCTTCACCTTGATATCATGCTGGTACCTCAAAATCCCCGCATGTGTAATGGAACTTACCATGTCCACCCAACTCTCCTCCCAGCCTCAGCTTCCAGACCTGCTCCTGCACTTGTATTTGCTGTTTGGGTTTGGATCACCCACATCTGTCTAAGCACTCAAGTTTCAAGCCCTGCCATCTTTGATTCTCTCGCCTGTTGCTTCTTCCTATGGGACAGTTGATCTGTCCTTTGCAATCTTCCCATCTCCATTCCCGCTGCCACTACATAGGCTGTGCTTTTATTATTTTCACCAAGAGTAAAACTAGGCTCTCTAAGAATTTCATGACTCTCTTCCCCATGTCTTCCATTCCATCTTATTCATTACACTCAGATTAATTATCCGACAGCACAATTCTTACTGTATTACTCTTCATCCCAAAAATCAATAGTCCCACAACAGATCTGATACAATGAAGTTCAAATTTTCTTACCTAAAATTGAGATCACTCTAGGATCTGGCCACTGGCCATCCTATACTCAGCCAAATGGAACTTTTCAATATCTCCTATAAATAGTTCCCATTGACATTTATGTCTTTGTCCACGCTGCTCCCACTGCCTTGAACCCCACACCCAGCTATTTGTGTTCAAATTTACAGACTTTTTCAGGTTTGGCATAAAAACTACCTTCTCTTTGAATATTCTTCAGCTATCTCTTTTCCCTCATCCAACGCAACACAGAGATTGCTTACGTGGATGCTTGGGTTGCTCTCTATTCTCTGTAGCATATTCTCTCAAAGACTCAAACACGCAGAGACAATCCTATCTTCCTATGTAGCCTAAAAATATTTTTTGAGTTGGGTCATCTCTTATTATTATAGACTGAATATTTATGTACCCCACAAACTCATAAACTAAAGCCCGAAAGCCCCCAAATGTATTTGGAGGTGGAGTATTTGGGAGGTAATGAGGGTTAGATGAGGTCCTGCAGCTGGCCCTTCATGATGGCATTGATGCTCATATAAGAAGAGATACCAGAGAGCTCCCTCTCTCTCTCCCTCCCTCCCCACCCTCTCAAGCATATGCATAAAGTTTAGGTTAGTCAGCACACAGCAAGAGGGTAGCCATCTCTAAGCCAGGCAAAAGGCCCTGACCAGAATGTAGCCAAGCTGAAATCAGACTTCTGGCCTCCAGACCGGAGAAAATAAACTTGTTACTTAAGCCATCCATTCAATCTATGTATTTTGTTATGCCAGACAAAACCATTTAAGACACTCATTGTATGTCCCTAGTGCCTGGCACATCATAGAAACTCCTAAATGCATAATTAATATGTGTGGAATGTGTGTCCAAATTGTCTTTGATAAAATAACTCTAGTGGGCTCTCTGCTGTCCACAGGGCCTGCCACTGAAGCTCTTCTATACTCTGCTGCTCCTGCCCACCCTGCCCTAGCCTGAATTCAACCTAGGCAAGCTCATCCCTCCTCCAAACTAACATGGTCATCTCGCAGCCCAGAGGCCAGTTGTTGTCCACAACTATTTAGTCCAACATTATAGTGTTTTTCCAATCTCAACTTAATTACAGGTACTTAAAAATTAGATTTCATGTGAAAATATGGACTTCAGGCAATGATAGACACCCTGCCCCCCGTGACAACTGACAGCCATTTCTAAATGAGGCCTATTACACTCTTCCAACCACACCCCAGCTGCTTTATATCACTTGCCTATTCCCTTTATAACTATTGGGTGCTTGAGAACTATGTTCTCTGTCTTTTCCTACTCTCCCTTAGCTCTAAAATACTTCTTTTCTAGATCTCTTAATTCTGGCCTTCTTATACCCAGAAGAATCTAACTACCCCAGCCTGAAACTGCCTCTCCCTCTCCTCTTTGGGTTTCTGTAGTACAGCAGAATTAGCAAAGTCTACAGAAAATTAGGGTTTATCAACTTTGTACTTTCTTCCTTTTCTCATTTCTCCAGGTAAGGAAGGTTCTGAATAAGGCCCTAGAAAAACGGTCATCGTTATTAATTCTCACAAACGATGACTGACTGAACTGATACTCAAATCCAAGTCTTATGAGCTTAGGTTTTGTTCCTTTTTTAATGTGAAGTCTTTCTTTACCAAATTGTGCTGTCTTCTGCAATTCAATCCAGCCTAATTCAGTAAGTATTTATTGAGTACTATGTTAAAGGAACTCTGCTTTCTGATCTGGTATCAGCAAACATTCTCATTCTAATTACTGCAAATTCTCATTCTTTGACTCAATACCCTGCCCTTAAAAAGAGAATGGCTCCCAGAGATAAATTCTCTCTCCCACTTAATATATAATGAACATCTACTTTGTTTGAACACTAAGCTAGATTCTAGACAAACAGTGGTAAATAAACCCAATGTTTTCTTGTCTTTATAGGAATCAAAATATCTTTGTCTTTCAATGTATTTTTTTTTCACCCCAATTACAAATTGCAGTGGGGCAAAAACTGAGTCTTAACTCTCTTTGATATGATGAACTGAGTTATTCAGTAAGTGCTTAGTTTTTTTGTTACAGGTGACAAAAATTCTGCTACTTCCAGATGGAAGTGGTGGTTATCCCTCTCTTCTCTGCTGCCATTCAAGACTCCTTCTGCCTCCGTGCTGTCGGTTCTTATAGAAACAATTTTACTCATCCTAAGGGTGAGAATAAGTAGCACCACCTTATAGGCATATGGCCTGTGCTTGGTTTAATGCTCTTCTGTCACCATTTGAAAGTCTTCATAGTTTTTTAACAATGAGTCCCACCAATTGTGTAGCCTGATCTGAGAACAGAGTTGGGCAACTGATGTAATTTTATTATCAACCCCAGTAGTTTGTCAATAGGCATTTCTTCAGTATGTCTTTAGTTCTGTTCAAATGTAGAAAAATGATAGGGATATAGTTTGAAAGATATCTCTGGTTTTGGTGTTATTTATATTTCACAGTACCTAGCAGAGGGCTATGTTTTTAGACCCGATAGAAATAAGATTGCTCTAAGATAATGATGTCCTATTAGTCACCTAGACTCCTGACATCTTCTACATGGCAGTGGCTCTTAAAGTGTAAGCCCCAGACAAGAAGCATCAACATCACCTAGGAACTTATTAGAAATGCAAATTCTGAACCCTAGCCCATACTTGCTGAAGCAGAAATGCTAAAGGTGGGACCCCATTTTGTTTTTTAACAAACCCTTCAGATGGTCCTAGTATACACGGAAAATTTCCAAGCCCTGAGCTAGGTCAGTCCCCTGAGAGCACGGTCTGTGCCTCCTCGTACTGTTTCCAAGCCAGGCACAGAGTTAGTTGATGCAGACCCACTCAGGGCGCTGGGAGGTAGAACGAGCCTGCAGGTAGAGGGGGCAACAGCAGAGCTAATTTTTTTTCTCCAGCAACACATTAGTTTACTCTGTTCCTTTGAAGTCAAAGCCAATAATGTAGAAGATCTTGGTGTCTGAAACTTGATATCTGAATGGAATAGAGAAAGCCTTCTTTTCATTATTGGGTGGGACATATGTTTTTTGGAGATAAACACCACAGACTCCTGTTTCTGAGAGTGACTTTAGACCATAAGACCCACTCCTATATTTTACAAATGAAAAGATGACCTAACTTGCCAGAAGTCACCCAATTTTGCCTCATTCACTAAAAGAGAATCTCTATTAAAATAAGATAAATCACCTTGCTGATCATTTGGTGGCTGTGATCATTAGGGAAGCAGCCATTCCATCCAGAGCTCTATTAATTGCATTGCCTTTGAGCATTCATTTCTCACCTGTCTGCTTTTATGTGATTTGACTTCAGCGCATATATACTTTTTAAAGAGACAGCCTTCACATTCTCTGCTACTTTCAAATAATCAGTTTTTCCTTTGTCGCTGAACATCTCACCTCAAGAAGAAAAGGCAGTGACCAGGCTGGTAGTTGGTTGCCCACTCACCCTTTGGGAGAAAGATGAGCCCCGCTTGTAGGTGGTCATGCTCAGCGCCAAGCTTCTTTTCTCCACACCTGGATCTCATTTGTAACACCAAAAGCATTTTCATGCTTATTAAACATCATCTGGTCCCAATTTTTAAACCACACGTTTGGCTTGGCTTGTTTCTAATAAGTGGTTACAACAGAATCCACCTTCAGCGTGATGATGGTTCTTAAACCCCGCATTGGCAGCTTGGAGATTTAGATTAATATGGCTGTTACCGGAGGTTAAAAGCATGAAGAGCATAAATCCTGAGTTTTGTCTTGTTTTTTGTTACTTTCTCCTGCCTGCAGATGGCACAGATTTATTTTCAACACATGTATTTGAAGTCACAGTGGCTCAGGGTTAGAGGAATTTGGGTAATGTCCTTTACTTTCACATGGCAACTTACATCTCCAGTTTGCTTCCCTAGTGTGGATTTGAAGAATTCCTAAACATTATGCAAAATCGGCTGATGGCAATGAAGTCAATACAACTTTTCATCATTGCTCAATTTCTATTTCTCAGTATTTTTCAATTGGTATCGCTTCATTTTTAACAACCGATAGTTCTTTATGTGGTATTTTGTCACTGCACTCAGCCCACATAAGAGAGAAGATTTAAGACATTCATCTTTTTTTTAAGAAGACATTTAGGAGTCTGTTAGTTCCAAGTTAAATATAATGGTAAAGTCACAAGTTTTAGACAGGATATGTAACTAATAGTTAACTTTTAACAGGATTTTTCGGGTTTCTTTATAATGCATTTTTAAATGCCCATTGCCTGGTATTAAACACCCATAACCATTCATGTATTGAGCGGGGATATTTGAATAGTAGCACATTAAATTCCATGAATGTTGGGTTAGTATCACAGGCTTGGACTAGCAAGGCACAAGTCTACAGTCATCTCAATTCTCTTCATTCAAATGAAAGGCCAACTTGGATTGGTGGAAATGTTTACTTTTTCTTCTAAAATAAGTATAATGGGTGTTATATTTATTTCTCCTACCTTCAGGAGAAACAACCCTCGTATAAATGACCAATAACTGACTCTAAATCTTCTTTGCGTGTGATTTCAAAGGTAGAGTCCTCGTCATAAGTATTTCCCAAAAGTATATCTAAGATACACTTAAATATTTCACAGACAGCTCCTACCATGGCCTTAACTACATTCTGTTGTTTCTATTTAATCGCCTAGTACCATCAGCTCTAAGCCACAGAAGGCCAAAGTCCTTTCTGTCTCTTTACCATTATTATCATCTATACCTAGAAAATTGTCTGGTACATGATAGATACTAGATTAATCTTCTGAGTAATGGATTGAATGATTTTATACATTAGAAACAACACAGTGATCCGTTCTCAAAGTACAAATTTAAATTTTATATAAGAATGAGAGAAAAGTAATCAAATCACATGAATACTATTCTAAATTTCTAGTATTATCCTTAGGGAATTACTCTAAGCTAATATTACCATATGTTAATTAAATTTATTACATGAATTATGTGCTCTAATTATCATCACAGTGATTTCTGCAGATAAGGGCCTTTTTTCCTTCAATGTCTATGAATTACTAATTTGCTCACAACTGATTCAATGTATTTTCTCATGGACAAAATAGAAATCATATTTTCCTTTTGTACTGGGTCATGCAAATTAGGGGAAGAACATTAAGTGTTTCACAAATGTTCAATAGCAATGTTTATTTATTCTCTTTGTAAGTGTTAATTAGTGGCTAAAGGAGATAAATTGCTTTTTTATTTTAAAATTCCATATTAACAAATCAAAAAGACCAAAACCTCACCTCGTGATAGACACCTCTATCAGTGATATCAATGATTACCCTACAATATGAGTCAAACACTTGAACCTTTGAATAAAATATTTTTCCGCTGCTCTCTTTTTTCTACCTTTAGCTACCAGCATTCACAGTATTTCATATCTCTGGGATAGAGACATATTTTCAAAATTGCTTTTTCTTTCAATATTCACCATATCACTTAGGATGATTTTAACCCTTACCAGAAATGGAATTGCTTTCCCTGGAGAAGGATTTAGATTCTAGATTTTCTTTATATTAAACTCTGCTCTCTTCTACATCTATTTAGATCTTTCAGGAAAATCCTAGCCTTTATAATTCCCACATATCAATGGCCAAAATAAAAGCATGTTTAATCATCTCGTAATGCTCAATACCTTTATTTAAAAGAGGAAGAATCAGATTCTCAACAAGTACTTCAAAAATACATTAAAATTTTTTCTCAAGCAGTATGATGATTTCCTGTTTCCCATCTGGGATTCAATTGTTTTTTAACTAAGCTTTCCTTTTGTCTTACCTTCTTACCATAGAATGCTTTTGCATATATTGTCTTATTTGACTGCAACTCAGATAAATTGTAAAGACAACATACCACAATAATTAGGGGCAGAGGCTTTGTGATAAAAGAGGTTTTACCTCTGACTAGTTTTGTAAACATTAGCAAATTGCTTAACTTCTCTGAACTCATTTTTCCTTTTGTAGATGAATAAATATAATATTGTTTACTCCATACAACTATTAAGAGAGTTAGATGGGGAAATTCATAGGGGATATGTCGAAAAGGCAGTTCAGTTACAACTGTGTGTGAATTTGGTCAATATGTGCTGCTTCTTCAAGCAGTGTGACTTTTCGGTCCCACAGTGTTTGGTCTCTATGCCTATTGCTACAAAGAGATTGGTTCCTACATTTAAACAGCCATATAGTACTTCATAAATAGTATGAATGCTCTGGTTTTATTTTATTTATATTTTGATTTCTATTTTATTTTGTCTGTTCCCTCATGGATGGTCAATTGAGTTCCTGCCAAAATTTTTGCTATTAAAATAATAATGCAATGACTCTCACACACATTTTCTCTTATATTTTTGCTGTGGTCTGCTAATATAGATGCTAACAAATGGGTTTCTGAGATAAGGTATACACATTTTTTAATTCAATAGATAATATTAAACTGCTCTTTAATGGGTTCTCCAAAAATGCATTTCATCTCATCTTTGACAACATGCCAAGTGTCATAACATTATCAAAGGTTTTTAAACTGAACATGCAACAAACTAGGAATAGAAGGAATGTACTTCAACATAATAAAGGCCACTTATTAAAAGCCCACAGCTAACATTATACTGAAGGATGAAATAGTGAAATCTTTTCTTCTAAGAAAACAAGGCAAGATTACTTCTATTAAATACAGTACTGAAAATACTAGCCAGAGGAACTAAGTAAGAAAAAGAAATAAAAGGTATCTAAAGCAGGAAGGTAGAATGATCTCTGTTAACACATGATATGATCTTATGTAGAAAACCCTAAAGTGGTACACAGGGCAACTCAAGTACCCCTTTTGCCCACTCTGTTAAAAACTGGACAAAATAGACATTTATATTAAAACAATGGTATGGTCAGGAATTATTAAAAAATGGTACTGGCCCATTTAAAACTGATATGTATGGTCAGCCTATGCTATAGAAAACAGTATGAAATTTCCTCAAAAAATTAAAAACACAACGACTATATGATCCAGCAATTCCACTTGTAAGTATTTATCAGAAGGAAACAAAAACACTAATACAAAAAAATATGTGCACTCTATATTCCTTGAAGCATATAATTACAATAGCTTAGACTTGGAAGCAACCTAAGTACCAATACTGGATGAATGGATAAAGAAAATGTGGTACATATATACAATGGACTATTATTCAGCCATTAAAAAGAAATTTTGCAATTTGTAACATGGATGAACCTTGAGAGCACTCTAGTAAGTGAAGAAAGTCAGACAAATACCATATGGTCTCACTTATATGTGGAAAATTTTTAAATAACAAAACAAAAACAAAACACAAAGAATTCAAACTCATAGATTGAACCTATCGATAGTTATCAGAAGTAGGGGGAGAGGACAGGGAGACTGGCGGCAAAATATATAGAAATGGTCAAAAGCTACACACAAAGTTACAACATAAGTCATGGGGATGTATACAGCAAGGTGACTATAATTAATACTGTATCGGATATTTGAAAGTTGCTAGGAGAGTAGATCTTAAAAGTTCTCTCATAAGAAAAGAAATGTAACTATATGTGGAGATGGATGTTATTTTGGTGGTCATTTCACGATATATACAAACAACTGAAAGTAACATAATATTGTAGGTCAATAATATCGCATTTTTTAAAAAAAAAGAAAGAAAACAGGCAGGAATGAAGGTAAGTAAGTAGCAGGAAGGAAGGAAGAGGAATGAGGAAGAAGCATTTACTTAGTTGTTCATTCTAGTTGATTCTCCTCCCACCCCAGCACCAGGTTTCAAACCTTGAATTTTATACCACCATAGTTTCAGACTTAACACATGAGCCACCAGGGCACAACTATGTCTCAATTCTTTAATCACCATGACATTCTTTGCAGAATTAGAAAAAATCATCTTAAAGTTCATAAGGAATTACAAGGGACCCCAAATAGTCCAAATAATTTTGAAAAAGTTTTTAAAATTGGAGGAATTACAATTCCTTATTTCAAAACATACCACAAAACTACAATAATTAAAGCAGTGTGGTTCTTAGCATAAAATAGACAAATAAACCAATAAAACAGACATGAGAGCCCAGAAATAACCCATATACGATATGATCAAATGATCTTCAACACAGGTGCCAACTAGTCAATGGAAAAAGAACAATGTCTTCAACAATGGTGTGGGAAAACTAGATATCCACATGCAAATGAATTAAGTTGGACTCTTACATACAAGAAAAAAAAATTAACAAAAATTACCTATGTAAAAATCAACCCTAAGTGGTAAAGAACTTAACATAAGACCTAAAATTATAAACCTGTAGAAGAAAACAGGGGAAACTTCATGATATTGGATGTGGCAATGATTTCTTGTGTGTAACAATAAAAGCACAGGCAACAAAAGCAAAAAAAAATTACAAAAATGGGATTGCATCGAACTTAAAAACTTTGTACACCAAGGAATAAACTCAATAGAGTGAAACGGCAACCTATAGAATGGGAGAAAAAATTGCAAGTCAGAGATCTGATAAGGGATTAATAATATCCAGATTATATAAAGATATCCTACAAAGCAGCCAAAAATCAAATAACCTAATTCTTAAATGGGTGATACCATTACACTTATATATGGTACTTCAGGTAATCAAATCATGAGACAAGAAGTAGAATGATGGCTTCCAGGAGCTGGGGGAGGGGTAAATGGGGAATTATTGTTTAATGTACAGAGTTTCAGTTTTACAAGCTGAAGCGTATTGAAGATAGAAGGTGATAATGGTTACAAAATAATGTGAATACACTGAATACCCCACACTACACACTTTAGAATGGTTACGGTGCTAAATTTCGTATTACATGTGCTTTACCACAATAAAAAAATACTGGGGGAAATGTGTAAAGGACATGAAGAAATGTTTCCCTAAAGTTATGCAGATGACTACTAAGCATATAAAAATATTGAAAAGTTCCACATCACTAATCATCAGAGAAATGCAGGTCAAAATCACAATGAGATAACACTTCACACTTATTAGGGTGATTACTATTCTTTTTTTTTTAAGGAAGAAATTAACAACTATTGTTAAGGATATGGACACATTGGAAACTTTGTGCAGTATAAATTAAAAAAATAAAATAGTGCTACTTCTATGGAAAATAGTATGGAGACTCCTCAAAAATTTAAAAACAGGTGCACCCTTGTGGTGCAATGGTTTGATCAACTGCCTCTGGCCAAAGCACAGGTCACATACATCCCAAGGACTGGGGGTTCAGGTGCCAGACCGGAAGAACTAAGACATACAAATAAGAAAAAATAAATCAAGTGCTCTTCCTCTCTCCTCCTGCCTGCTTGCCTTCTTTTCTACCTGAACCTTTTCCTTTAAAAAATATTAAGAATACAACTACCTTATGACCTGGCAATCCAACTTCTATGTTTATATTTGAAAGAATTGAAAATAAGCTCTTGAAGAACTATATGCAATCCATGTCCATAATATCTGTATTCACAGTAGCCAGGAGATGGAAGCAACCCAAATGTCCATTAACAGATGAATGGAGAAACAAAACATGAATGCAATGGAGTATTATTCAGCCATAAAAAGTAAGGCTATCATGTCACATGCCACAACATAAATGAACCTTGAATACATTGTGCTAAATAAAATAAGCCAGTCACAAAAACACAAATACTGCATGATTAGACTTATATTAGGTATCTAAAGTCATCACATTTATAGGAGTAGAGGAGAGAATAGTGGTTATCAGCAGCTGAGAGGAGGGGGAACCAGGAGTTGTTGTGTAATAGGTATAGGACTTTATTTTATGTTAGACGTTCCAGATAAAAAGGTTTTGGGGGTCCTTTTACAATGTGAATATATTTAACACAACTGAACTAGAAATTTTAAAATGGTTAAGATAAGCATGCTCTGGTGGCTTAATGGTTAAGTCCACCAGTCACAGTCCACATATATCTCAAGGAACTGGATTCATGACCTGGGGCCAGGGGTGAACAACCAAGATGAATAACTAAATAAAAAATTAAAAAATAGAATTCTTCTTCCTCTTCTCTCTTCCTGCCTACCTGTCTCTGCTTAGCTTCATTCTTGCCTACACTTTTTTAAAAAATGGTTAAGAAAGAAAACTTAATGTGACATATCTTTTATCATAATAAAAATTGATAATGAAAATAAGTTGCAGATTATCTGTAAATAGAAAACAGCCTTGTTTTTGTAATTTTCTCGTCATTAGTGAAGCTGTATGTCTTTATACATGTTTATTGGCCTGTTTTAGCTCTTCTCAGTTTTTTGTTCATTTATGTTGCCCAGTATCCTTCAGGTTGCATATTTTTCTTAATTTTCATTTAACATGTTTTAGTATATTCTAGAAGAGTGGAGGCTTTGTATCATGAAAAGTCTGTACAAATAGCATGTGCTGAAACCCACTCATACCGACTTAAAAGAGCCAACGGCTGAATCACTGATAACTTAAAATCAGCCATGGTGGGAGTATTTACACCATGAAAATTGGCTGACGCCACAGGGACTTTTTTCCTCCTCCCCCTCCTCTTCTTCTTTTAGGAAAGTGAGTTTTTGAGCACAGCACTTACAAATGGAAGTGGTTATTACAACTTTTGCATTACTGTGTACTCCTTGGTACTTCCATGACCTGTGTACAGCTCAACTGATCACATTATAACATTACCACATAATACGTCATGAACACCTTGAGACACAGAACTGCATCTTATTAATGAATGTAACTCCTCCTTGCGCTCTACTTCCTCAGTACCTAATATATTGACTGACAATGCATTGATATTTAATTTCATATTTATTGAAAGAAAATTTTGTTTACTTCTATGAGTTGCAGACTAGCACAAGAAAAGGAGAGTTGAGGGAAGCATTAGGAAAGGTGTAACACATTAAACACTTTTTGAGAGGCATGTCCTGAATAGTTATCCTTACTGAAAAGGGAGTTTCCCATTCCTATTCAAGGTGCTGTATAACTATTATCCTATAAAATCCCTATGATAATTTATAAGATAGCTGTTATTTCCCCATTTCACCGACGAGTACCAAAAAAAGATGTCCAGAATTAAGAAATGTGTCCTCCATCACACAGGCAAATCTGAAAAATGTCCCTGTGCTAAACCATATCCCTACACTGGGGGCAGCAGACTGCGTTATCTATAGGCCTATACATTTTTTTCCAGTTGAGTGAAGCAAGTCCATTCAAAATGAAACAAATAAAGACTAGCAAACTCAAGAGCCCAGATCCCATCTAAAGGGCTAAATTTATGACATAAGGAAACAGGGCCTACTGAGGCCAGAACTTCAGGGTTTGTTCATGAAAGGCTGGAAATCTGGAATTTCGTCTCCTGAATTTCAAATGTTGGTAACCAGTTAATTAAAATTCCAGAAGACTCGAGATGAAACATCTGTGAACAGGCTATCTCTATGTAAGCGCTGATATACTGACTTCCCCCAAATAGGTTTCAAGCATTCAGCGGGCAGTGTGAGGGTGTGAAGTATCATTGGAGGAGGAAATGGGTAAACTGAAAGGCAAGTCTCATCCACTCCACAGTTTTGCTGAGCGTGCAAACACAGGGAGTAGGGCGGTTCAGCTATCAGGTTGCAGAGCAAAGGCCCACAGAGACTGGAGGAGGATGAGGTAAGGCCTCACGGTTGGGGCACATTCCGTCTTCTCAGGCATCCCCGGGGAGGGTACATTCCTCATGGTCAAGTGGCAGAGCTGTTGATTTTAAAGATTCTTTGAATATTCTGCTCAATAGTCTAGTGCATTTTTTTCTAACCTTGGAAACAATATATCTGGGCCATGCCTTGGACCATGAGACCTCCATCCAAGTGAGTGGGAGGATTGGCACGACTCTAGCCTGGCAAGTCCCTTCCGCTCCATCATCCCTGGGTGTCTTTCTCCCTTCTCAGAGAAGGGTGCAATCATGCCACAGTCACACACTAATTCTCCACTCTTTCCCATAAATGTCAGCTTCTACAGGATATTGGAATATTGACTGTTGTCATATGATGAATCTGCAGTTTCTTTTTTAATGCTACGTTACTTACAACTGCATCTCAAAAGTAACTAGTCAAAAGCCTTCCTGGAAGGACTGCCTGCAACTCTTGAGGGACGATGGACCCAGGACCCGATGAGAGATGAGGACCACACGGAGACATTTCCCACAGCTTTGGCTAGAGTCACCTGATTCAGACGTGTGACTGCCGTTGTGAAAAGTGATGTGATCAACTGGTTGGGACCCACTGTTTCTCCCCAGGGACCAGTCACTGAAGCCCACCAGCATAAGCTGCTGGCACGTGTATGATGTAGATTGAAAAAGCTTCTCTGCTCTCCTGAGATCCTTTCCCTGACTCTCCTCCACTCAAAGTCCACCTGAGAATCACTGTGGTAAAGGCCAAAAGAGATGAAGAAGTCATTCTGGGATAGCAGGCTGTGGATTGGCCAGAACTGGACACAAAGCACAGAGTGAACTCAGTGGCTCCTAGGAGGATGTGAAAGGTCTTCACTGTGACTTGGTGAGTTTTAATAGTCCCCTTGGGGAAACTGATAAATAGATACCGTGCTTTACAGAGCAAAGCGCCTATTGTTCCCCTACAGCACAAAGCTGCTCAGAGATGGTGCCCTGGGGCTCTAACCCTAATTTATTTCCCCATTCACTACACCAGCGTTCTTACAGACAAAGACCCAGAGAGATTGTGCTCCTTTCTCAATGAAAAGGAATTGAGGCTATGCTGAATTCCACAGCAGAACAGAGCCCAGTATAATACATTCCATTATGCATTTAGTCCCTCCTCTGCGGGCAAGTCACACAGGAATCGTCCCCACAGGCCTGTGCTCCTCTCCCATGTTAATTCCTCTCCAATCCCACTTTCCAGGACATTCCAGAAACAACCCACCAATGCCCTGTCCCTGCCACCTGTCCCAGCAGCGGTGGTGGTAGCATTCTTTTTTTATGGATTCCATTATTTTCTGCCCCTTACTCCTCACACTAATCTTATGAGGCAAAGACTGACCTTCTTTTTACACATGTGGAAACTGAGCCTGGAAAGTAAAGGGAATAATTTGTGAAGAATTACAAGAATGCAAATCCAAGTCAGATGGGGTACATAAGCATCGCTCTTTCTATCAACTTGCACTGGGGTATCCACACACCTGCCTCTTCCCTCCTCGCCCATGCCCTCCAGCTCAAGCGCCAAGTGTCACACTCTCTATGAACCCTTTCTCTTTGCTTCCTCTTGCTCAGCTTCTTGGTCATGATTCCTTTCCTATAACCTCCATTTATTCTGGTCTGACATGTTTGGCTGGTGAGTTCTAGGGGTGAAAGAGTAGAACTAGGGAGATGCATATCAAAGAAAACAAACAGTGGGCCTTCACAAATAAAAATAGACATAATAAGTAGCACTAGTCAAAGCTTGAGAGGTACCCAAAATTCCCTCAGAATTTCTACAAAAATGTACATCTATTTTTGTCTCATTCTTTAACAAAATGTATCATCAGTAGTAAAGACAGTTTTTTTTAAAAAAAAAAAAAAAAAAAAAAAGAACAGAAACAAAAACTTTTTCATTGGATTATATTATTTCCAGCTTGGTTTAGTTTTTCTTCCAAAACTGCCATATTTCAGAGAGAAATATTGCAGTATTTCAAAGAGATCTTTGCAAGCTGACTTGGGAAGCCAACTACGAGAGATGATATGGTAACTGGAGAAAAGGAATTTTCAAAACCCCATGACAGTATATTTTTTTAGAAACGTATAATGCAGAAATGGATATGATAATGTCACCAGTCAAAATCTGTGCAAACTTCTGTTTCAGTGAGGACAGAAGCCGGCCCTTTCCCATACCTGTATATACCAAAGGGTCACTGCTTATTATTTTCCACAAGGGCAATTATCTAAATGTATTTTTCCTCTTATCCCTGCTGTTGCCTTCCTGCTCCATCAATGACTGCATAGTTCATGCCCCTGACCTTTGTTTCCTGTTCTTCCTCATTATTTTCAGCCCCACTCTGTCACTGACAAAGAGCATGAAGTGGGCTGTATGACGTGAGAGACAACTGACAGAAGACGAGAGCCAGGATTTCATTTCTAAACCCTGAATCTCACTCCATAATTTGGTGTTGGGAAGACATGCTTGCGTGTCCTGTAAAACTACATTTGGACATAAAGGTATTTTTTATAAAGTTCTCATTTGTTTATGAATTCAACATCTACTTTTTGGATACCTTCTGTGATGCCCCAGAATGGTACTTAATCATAAATGGAGTCCTTGTTTAGGATTTATCAGATCTGGATATAATTCTATTTTGAGATCATTTGTGTGACTTTGAGCAATAAAATAATTCTACCACCCTCTCTATGAATAAGACACAATTGCTGTCCTCAAAGGGAGCCTTTGAGGGGCACAGTGGATGGGCATTTGCTTCAACTTCTGCCCCGGTAAAGCAGCTTGCATTTTATGTGGGGAGACTAGATGCACACACAACACAGAGCAAGTCAGTGCACGCTATAATTACACTCTAAAAATTCTCATGTATCTAAAAATGCTATTAAAATCAGAAAATTGATGCCCCTATAGACCAACATAGTCGGTAATGACTTCAGAAGAAGAGAGATGTAAGCAAGTGGGTGGGTATTTTAGTCTGCTAGAGCTCGAATAATAAATAACAAAAGACGGTACACTGGGTGGCTTAAACAGCAGGGACTTGTTTTCTCACAGACCTAGAGTCTAGAGTCAAAGATCAAGATACCACTCAATGCAGTTCCTGGTGAAAACTCTCTTCCTGGCTCAGAGATGGCTGCCTTCTCACTGTGTGTGAGCCAGGAAGGAAAGAACATGAGATCTCTGTTGTCACTTCTCATAAGGACTAGTCCTATCAGAGCAGAGGTCTGCTATGACTTTTATTTAATCTTAATTACTCTTTAGAGACCCCATCTCCAAATGGAGCCACCATGGGTGTTAGGACCTCAGCATATGAATCAAGCAAGGATTTGGGAGTTGGGGGGTGGCCGGAACAAATATTTAGTCTTGAACAATCATATATAATGAAAGAACGTGAGGGAAAATGTTTCAGATCAAAGACAGCATGGAAGAAAATGGAAGGTAAGAAAAATATGTGTGGGTGTGTACAAGAGGTCATTCATTATTTCTGAACAAATATGAGTTGAGCAGACCCATGGGCTATCCTCATGGAGTTGTTTCTAACAGACAGACACACATAAACAGAAGTCAGTTTTTCAGTAAATGTTGTCAGATGCGTAAAAGTGATGAGTACTATGAAAACAACAAAGTAGAGCAGGATAGGGATGGTGACAGGGGAGACTGAGTAGTCAGCACAGGTCTAGAGAGAACTGAGCAAAGGCATGAAGTAGTGAAATGGTTAAGCTTCCACTCCAGGAGGAAGGAAAATAAAGCATGGGGTTAAGAGGCAGGAAAATTCTTGACATTCAAGAAAGAAAGAAGATGCCTGTGTCACTAGAGGGAAGTGAGGGCAGAAGCCATAGGAAAGGTCACAGCGGGGCTCTAAGGCCACCCTTAGGACTTGGGGGTTGGTCTGTGTGAATAGGAAACCAATGCAGGGTTGGAAGACAGGAATGACACGATTGTCTGACTTTTTAAAGACTCACTCTGGTGGATATGTACAGGCCTAGGAGTTGGGAGGCCAGTAGGTATATGTTGGGATAAACCAGACCAGCCATAACTGTGGTGCAGACCTCGGTGGGAGCCAGGGAGTTGGGAGCAGTGGTCTGATTCTGCATACATGTTGATGGCAGAGACCAGAGAACTGACTGGCAGGCTATAAAAGAACAAAGTCAAAAATAATTTTGAGTATCGTGTTTACGCATTACATGAAATCATTTCACTCTACTTAGAGCAGGTCTCCCTTCTCTGGCCCCCTCCATTCTGTCACTTCATAGGTGGCAAATCTAGGACTCAGAGAATCCCTGCATTACCCAATGTCTCTGCGTTAAAGGATTTAGAAACAATATTGTTTGCCATACACAATAGAACTTCATTTTGCACTGGTTTAGTCCTATCTATCTTGTTAAATGCAGACATTATTTGATCACTCTTTGAAAAATTGCGTCCCTCACAGATTGAAGTATGAATACAGTATCCTAAACATCATATTTCTGTTTTACAACTAAAAAACAAAAACAAAAAAAATAAAATCTATAATAAGTAAAAAAAAAATAGAGAAAAAGAAAAATTGCCACCCGGCTCTCCCTATTTCACTTTTAGTCTGCTTTTCTCCCAAGCAATTGCCGACATTTCACGTGCCATACATTTTACTTATTTTTCTTGTGTGTTGTCTGTCGCCCACCACTAGAATGTAAGCAGCAGTTTTTCTCAGTCACACATCGTTTCACTACTCCCTAGAAGAGGAATCAGCACATATGTACTAAATGACTGCATGCACGCGTGTGGAAGGGAAAGGGAGAAGGGAGAGGGGGTGGGGATAATAAAAGAGGAGGGTAAGGGAGAGATGGAGAGAGAAAGAGGGAAAAAAAGGGAAGTTAAATGATGAAACTCGCATTAGGAGCACACAGTCCAGTCTTTGCTAAGGGATACAGAAAATGCAAATGCTCATATACCCAAACACATAGGTCTACACAACAGAATAATAGAATGAAAAATTTTAAGTAATATGAAATAAATTAAATTCAAGAAATGTTTGTTTTTAAAAATAAATTCAACATTTATGTATTCATTTCCCACAAATGATATTGAGTCTGGGAACATCTTCCTCACTCCAGAAGAGTAGAAATCCTTCCAATTTCCACGAGGTGGTAGATAAAAGCTATGGGAAGAGTTAGAGAAGCTATGATTAGATGTTTTTCAATGAGAATTGAGCAAATAAGTGACACTGTTCTTCCCATGAATGCTGAACTCTATCAGCAACAGTAGTGGTTCATAACTCTGAAGCACCTCATGGAAGAACACATACTAAGAGCTTTTTATGTGTGAACTGAAAAAGAATCACAATTTCAGGGCATAGGGTCATGATTTAGAAATCTGGCCCTTCAAATCCACTGTCCCTATTAATCAAAATGCAAAGTGGCCAGCAGACATGAGGGTGATTTTCTGCTACTCAATTTATGGCTCTGCTTTCTGCAACTCTTCCTAAATCCGGAAAGGGCTTGAATGCTATGAGCTCCTACACTTGGAAACAATAAGTGAATATTTTTCAGTTAAACTCTATGCAATACATATATTTAAGTTATCAGTTATTTATATATATGATGTGTATATATGTTTACATATATATACTTAATACATCATATCTACCTAATAGATTAGGTGGTGATCCCTGCCCCCCACCCATAAAGTGCAAATCACTTAAACTCTTGGTCTTTGTGCTAAATATCTTCCTTTTGCTGCTCCAGAGCCATTCCTTTCCCTTCCCTGTCTTCCTCTTCTTGACACTCTGTGCCTAGAAAGCCATTGGCCTGTAGCGAGAAGTCCTGAGACTTCTCACTGGGCGTGGCCAATGGGAGTCACTGGTAGGAGAGCGCAGGGTGGTGGAGAGTAGGCCTGGAGGCTTCCTTTCCTCTGCTCCCTTCTAAGGGGTCTCAGTGGACAGTCTGTTTCCCTCCAGACAGCTCTCTCTTCTCTACTTGAAGGATGTCTTTGAGGTGTTTTCTGCTGAATGGAGGGCTATTCACTAAATTGCCTCATAGAGACAGAGCTAGTTTCTGCCACAGGGGATGGATATGGGTGAGGCATGAAGACTCAGTGGGAGCTGAGTGGGAGCTCAGAGATAGAGACGACCCAGAGGAACTACAGTTCTAGTTGATTCATGGAGAAGAGTATAAATCAGTCCAGTGAGCAAAAGATTCCCGAGTCTCATGCTTTTGCTCTTCTAACACACCCGCCAAGCCCAGCAAGTTCTACTCTTCTGTACGTTAGGCAGAACTGGAGTAAGACAATTTAATCTGCCTCTGAGGCATTGGAGGGTGTTAGAATACTACAGTAGCAGCCATCAAACACAGAATCATCTCTGGTACACCAGGTGCGTCAGCACAGTCTCGTGCTATGACAAATTCAATCACAACAATGGAGACACCTGATATGAAGTTCATTCACTGATAAATGTTCCTGTCATGTCAGGCTGGCCTGTGGAAGAGCATGACTCTAGACGACCCCAATGGACGTCCATTACTCCAGGCTTCTCACAAGTCTCTTTAGATGACTGTTTAGAACTACTAAGGGCAGTTCACTATGACCTTGAATTATGGTTAACAAGCATGATTTTAGTTGAACTGTGTTGGCTTCGTTTGTCAAAACATGATTTTTTTCCTCCCAAATTAGACGACGGCTCCAAGTTGAGTGTGCTTGACTTAGATGATTAAAGTGTTAAAACTATGACAAGAGGAGGCTGCACACCTGGATCCTTCCATTTTCCTGAGACATGCCCTCGGGCTCTCCTCACCGGCCACAGAAAGGTAAAGATAAAATTCCACGCAGAACATTTTGCTCTCTTCCAGGGAGTAA
Source organism: Solenodon paradoxus (assembly GCA_004363575.1). NCBI lineage: Eukaryota > Metazoa > Chordata > Mammalia > Eulipotyphla > Solenodontidae > Solenodon > Solenodon paradoxus. The sequence continues at coordinate 31,890 of RJWH01005994.1, read as the reverse complement.
ATTAAGAACACCAGGGGAAAAGCAAAGCAGCTTTGTCAAGGGAGGAGTCCTATGCGGGTCAGAATTGAGAACAAACTCAATTTGTACGACTGGTTGCTATATATTTAAAATATATAGCCATGCAGTGTTTTGGCTGATTTCCCAGGGGCATATAAGCTCCAAATTCCTAGCTCATCTATCAAGAGCTGTAAGCTGTTTAAGGTTGCTTAAGACACTCCGGGTGTTGCCAGTATGTTCTTCCTTCAGGGAGCATTTTTCCCTTGAATGTTTTCATCTTGGCTTATTTGAGGCCAAGGCCTTAAAAACACATCAGTGCTTTGCTCTGGGTATCACCACGCCCTGACTGCTCCTTCTAATTCTACACCTCACAACGGAGAGAAATGAATCTTTTTGTTTATTCTTTCCTACCCTAAACCTTTAAGGATTATATTTGTTCCAGTTACTAAGCTTTGAGGATTTAGGCAATGGGAGGGATGAGCAAATCAACACAAAGCCATCATCCAAGGTGACTATTGCTAAGAGATTTAGAACAAAGTATTTTTGGAATATTTTCCAACAATCTTGTCCTCAGCTAAATTATGGGTTATCCCAGTGATTTTGCCTTCTTAGACTCTTCGCTGTACCCTAAATGTAAATATCTCTCATTTAGCTTAGCCCTTTCCAGAAGACAGCATTATTCTCTCTTCTAACAGATGGGCCTAGATCATCTAAATATGTTTTACACAAAGCTGTCAACTCTATTCTGTGATAGTTCCTATATCATAAAGATCACTGGCAGAGTCTTTTACCTGGCCATTCCTCACAATAACTAAGAAACACGCAGGCTTTTGTGCCATGGAATTCATTCAAGAGGAAGAACATTTCAGGCAAATATTGAAGATGTGAATTCAGTCATTGGCCTCCTAAGCAGAGGGTGCTTTCAAAACAGGAAAGAGTGGCAGTTAAATGTTCTTTCAGTTAAATCCTCTGACAGCATAAACACAGGAATTCCACTTCCTTAATTTATTTATCTCCAACGCCTCTGACGGTTAGAAGAGGTGATCTCACATTGTTGATTGGGATGTGTCTGTTTTACTTGAGCTCTCTTGTAACAAGACGTTATTTGGAATAAGTTAGAAGCAAGAAAAAGTAAAGTCAATTCTTTAGAACAATGATGGAAGAACTGCCAATGAAGCTGGCGTTTCTTTATAAACAGTTGGCTTCAGATGGTCCAGAGATTAATTGACTGGAAGCAGGAATGGCCTCATCAGCTTGCACTTTGACGTCATGAAACTGCTATTGCTTGCTCTTCCCTCTTTAAACAAAGGGACTCAGAGCTCTTGATACATCCACATCCCTATTTCTGTCACCAGGAGTCCTCATGCATTTATATGTCAATGCCTCTCAAAGGGGACCCCAGCCCCTCTGAATCAGGAAGAGGAAGAGCAAACACAGGCTTATCTGCAAGACCAGAGGAATGGACTGCTCCCTGGTCTGAACCTGAGCCTGCAGAGAGCCAGGCACCACAAGGATTCCGGCTGGCAGGAGGCCATCTGTGGCCCTATGGAGGCCCTGCACCCTGAAAGGGTTCATTTACTCCACATGGGTGAGCAATTTCCTCCCAAGTGGCTACTCACCAATGGCAGCCCCAATTACAGACAAGATTGATGGGTCTGCCTGGGGTGTTGACTCTACCTTAGTTCTTTTTTTGAAGAAAAAAAAAATTCCTCACACACAAGAACTGAAACTCTGGGACAAATCACCTGCCAAATAATGGGATGATTTCTTTAACTGTAGGAAGAAGGGAGATGAAAGAGGAAAACCACAAGAAATATTACAGAAAATGACCCAGGAAAACACACACACACACGCACACACACACACACACACACACACACACACACACACAGGGCAGTAATTCTCAGGGCCAACGGTTGAAAACGCTTCTTAGTAGTGTGGGAAAAGACATAAGCTCGCTGGTGGGGAGAATGTCTAGGCTTTATGTGCATTCCCGCCTTCCTGGCTGACTTGGGGTCCCACGGCCTGGATCTGAAGCTAAAAGGATGTTTGCCTTTGTCAGATTTTATCTGGAATAGCTTCTTGGTAAAGCTGTATTAGAACGCCAAGCTCTCTGAGTTTCCTCTGCTGGTACTTTTCTTCTACGGTTATCTATACAATTTATGGGGCCCCATGCAAAATTCAAATGCGGGCCCCCTGTACACAAAAATGCTTCCCTTCTTTTGGTCTGTCAAGGTGTTTTTTGGGGTTGTTTTGGTTTTGTTTTTGTAATGTTGTACTCTCTTGTAAGCAGCAGAGAACGACATGGCAAGTGGAGATTTTCTCATGTGTCCAGGGTGCAGGCACTTGTCCCCAACTCTCCCTTTACTTACACCCAGTTTCATCAGATGTTTCACAAAATCAGGCTGTTTTGTTATGTCCTACAACAAACACTATGTTACAGTTTTGCCTTTCACATTGACATTGATATTCATATCATGTTATGAAGCAGGTCTGTGTTCAGCAAAAGGAAGAAAAGGGAAAATTAAACCTCTGTGAGAAAGTATCTTACCCTAAAGCCATTTATTGTCAAATGTGGCGATGGATCTTTCACTTGTCTTTGTAACTGAACAACACATCTGGTCCCCTAGCACACATTAAGGGGTTCATCAGAGCTCCTGTATGACTTGCTGATTTGTTCTGTGGATATTTATATGTTTTAATCCCCATCTTTTCACCCTCAGAGAAGTCATAAGTCCCTTGAGTTTCTTGCAGCTTTGTATGAGTCTACAACCCTTAGCGTAGGTACATAGTCATCTCCACACTCCCTGAAAGTATTAGAGAATTCAAACAGCTCGTGTGTGCTGAGGTCCCTCATCCTATCCCATGCTCACGGGGAGCCTTTCCTGGATGTATGCGTTTTAGGTAGAATTGTTACCTCAAGGATCTTGGGGTCTTCTCCAGGATTCTTGTGAGTGCAAGAGATTTCATCAGACCGACTCTCTCAGGGAACAAAGAAAGTAGCACAGCCTGTTGAAAGCAAACATAAGTGAGATTTTTTGAAGACAGTACACCCTTTAAGAGACATGGTCGGGGCGGGCCATATTCCAAGAGGAAGAGAGGCCATGAGGAACTTTGGGCTGGGGTTTCTAAGGAGTCTGATACCCTTATCCTTACCCAGGGGTGTCCAAGGCCAGGACAAGGTTTTGATTGGTCAGTTAGCTGTTCCCCTTTTAAACTGATTGGAGGACTTCAGATCAGCTCCCCTCGGGTCTGCTGCCTTTTGATGGAAGAGCCTCCTCTGTTGCACTCCCCTGCTTCCCTGCTCTTGACTGACTCACTCCCTAGCAGAATCATATAACCTTGGATTAAAAGATAAAGAGATCACTCCAGAAGCATTTGTAATGTGTGTGTGTGTGTGTGTGTGTGTGTGTGTGTGTGTGTGTGTGTGTGTGTGTAAATATCTACACACACATACAGTAGAATGACATTTCGTGAAACTGTAATACCTGCACTTTCGGAGTACACAATAGTCAAATTTGTACCTAAATTATTTCTTAATATCTAAATTCAGAAAATGTAGGATGCAATGGAAGAGTAGTTTCTTTTTAGCTCCACAAATAAAACTACATATATTACAAGTTTATATATCTGTATTCGAACATTTCAAAACTGATTGTAGTATCCTCCTCTTCTTCAAGAACCAGTGTTGAAACCAATAGTAATACATTTAGACAGATTAATAGAGAGCATTCAGCAAATGGAGAAACAGTATTTTTACAGGCGCTCACCGGAGAGTGCGGTTACTATGTACAAATGTCTAGAAACTCCAGACAGATATAGATACAGATACAGGATGTGCCCCAGCAGAGTAGCATTTAGGTCAGTCGCCTCCAAAGGAGCACGGGTCACATATTCCCTGGGTTCAATGGGAAACAACCACTGTGAATAACCAAAATGAAAATAAAATTAGTTACTTCTTCCTCCTTTCTCTTCCTGCCAACCAGCCTACTTGCCTTCATTCCTGCTTGTACCTTTTAGAAAAAAAAAAAAAGATATCCGTATAGATATAGATATAGTCTAGATAAGAGACATAATATAGAGCAGAGCTAAAGATATAGAAGAGACATAGATACAGTATGAATACAGAGATAGACACAGTATTGATATAAATATACTGTAGATATATAGATATAGTACATAGACTTAGAGTATAGATATAGATGAGATAGATACAGATACAGAGATAGTACAGATATAAATATATATAGTATAGACGCATACATAGAGAGACAGAGAGATACAAGATATAGATAATTGTGTTCTCTGGGAAGAGGAGACGTGACATGAAATTACTACCCTCAAAAAAGTTTATTGGGCATTTATCAATGATAGATATTCTAGATTACTTAATTCTCACAATGATTCTAAGGAAATAGGAATTGCTGGCATCTGCTGTTTCGCAGCGGGGGAATCTGGGGCTCAGGAGGGTGAAGTAAGCTAGTGAATAGTGGAACCAGGGTGGAAACGAGCAATAGCGTCCCCCTCTGGCCTCTCTGGTGTAACTAGTGGATTCACGCCCCTTAAAGTTTGGGTCAAGCCCCGAACCGCTTCTTGCCGAGGAAGCTGGCTTGCAGTTTTGCCAGATTTAGCAAATTGAAAACACAGGACACCCAGTTAAAATTTAATCTCGGAAAAACAGTGAGCCACTTTTTAGTATCATATGTCTCAATATTACCTGAGGAATACTTATATTTTTTAAATCTTCATTGTTTATTTGAAGTTCAGTTGTAACTAGGTGTCCTCTATTTTATCTGGCATCCTTACCAGCTTGCCATCTCCCGGTACCTCTGAATGACCGTCACAGTTTCGGCAGTGACAGCAGTGTGGCTTTTTGAGAAGATAGAAGAGTAATTCTAGGTTGGGGTTGGCATCAGAGACAATGACAGACCCTGTTTCCATAGACAAAATCTCCACTTAATAGCAGCCAAAATGAACATTCCTCCTAAGCTTGCAGGCTGGGCCAACAAGTCCCATTGAATCCCTCTTCTCCTCGGCCCTATAAACCTTAATCAATATTTACAGAATGAGGGCCCTCTGAACTTCAGACTTCTCACCTTATAAATAATGATAATATTGCACTGGGTTGTTTTGAAGGTCGAGTGAGGTTATGTATGTAAACGTTTACTGTAAATGCTGCTTTGGAATTTGTGTTTTTGGACATATGAAATTAAGAAGTTATATCATTTTCCCCCAAAACCCAAGAATAAATGCTACTAATCCAGGCCACTTTCAGTGAACATATAAACTAGGAAGACTAATATTTAGACAGATTAAGATAAAAAAACTAATATGTATACATGAAAGTGTATTTTTTTAAAGATTTAAATATTGAAATCAGCTGTAAAATAAGCATTTACTATCTGTTCAGGCAGTTATGTACAAGCAAAACTAGTCTTTTATATATAATACATGTATTCTTTATTTCCATTATTATGTATTATCAACTATTTTTTAAATACTATATCAAAAGCAAGTGCTTTATTAAAGACCATCTTTTTTCTCTTTTTAACTGTTACCAAGCACAAATTCACAGAACAGAGATTACATAAAAATTGCTGGCAGCCAAGAGCAATATGGGAAAATGAAAAGGAAATAACAGATACATATAGAATGATAATGAAACAATGATTTTAATGAAAATTTTTATATACCCAATTTTCCAGATATTCACTCAAGTTCTTATTTTATAGAAAAGTCTTGTTTTTTTATTTCTTTTTTTATCTCCCTTGTCCTGCAAATGGGAATCTTAGAATCTTTTCTATTCAGAAAGAAACATTTTCCTTCAAAAAAAAAAAAAAAGAAAGAAAACACCTTTGAGGAAAAGTTAACTGAACCAAATTCTCAAATATTCAAATTGAATTGATTAGCCAAAGCAATTTGTTCCCCCAAATTCCTCTGCACACTGCCAGCCCTCAGTCAGACCAGAGTCAGAGTATTTGAAATATGATTCCACTGCTAGAAATTTCTGAGAAAGTTAGAAGACACTCCAAGAAACTTGAAGACAAGTGACAGATATTGAGCTGAGAGAAATCATTAAAGCTGATGACACTGAAGATGATCCTGTGGTTTCAGAAAGCGGGCGTCTGACAAAATGGGGTGTACAGACCACAGAGCTTGCAAGGCAGCAACACCTGAATCCTTGCCTGTCTCGACTCCTCACCTGCTGTGTGATGCCTGGTCACTCACCGGACCCTGGGAGCTTCCTGTCCCCTCTTCGAAAGGAAGATCACCATACTTCACAGGGATATCGTGAGGAGGAAATGAGATAACAGGAAAATACACTAACTTAAAGTCAATACGCGATTGTTGAAACACTGTTTTTAAAATCTATCTAAGGGAATAATAGAACATAAAGACTCAGGAGAGAGGGGGTTCCTTAAGGGGAGATGTCAGAGGCAGAATTCAAACACTTTATACCTGGAGTTCATTTGGTTGTGGAGAGAAGAAACGGGATGAGAGGTTTAAAGTCCAGAAAAGCAGTCCCAGAAAGTTCTGATATGAACATGGACCTGGAAACTGTGGCCAAACCTGCTCTGTCTGTGTACACAGAATAAAGTCATCGTGCGCAGAGCTGGTCCTACAAAAGCACTTCACGCCATAACAACCTCATTGGTGCTGCTCCTGAGTCTTTTGTAAGGACGCAGTGGGGGATAGGAGCAATGAGCCAAGGGCTGTAAAAGAAACAACCTGGGTTGGGAGGAGAAATCCATGAGTGCACGGGATGGCTAAAGGCTTCCTAAGCAAAAACCAAACCAGAGAGAGAAGTTCGGCCTGAATGAGTTCAGTTTGCAATCGTTCCAAATTGGAAACAGTTGGCAGAGAGGACATCAAGTCAAATCAAATTAAATCATGAGTTCAGTCTCGTCTAGTCCCTCCAATGCCCTGCAAGCAGGAACCACACGTGCATTAGATAGACCACACCCCTCAGAGTCCAGTGGAGCCTTGAAAGTTGCCGGAGTGATTTTCTTGAAGTCTCCTCCCCTTTCTGGCTTAAGTGAGAGGCAAGAGTTCTCTGCGTCCCACCTGAGGATGAGGCTTGTCTTCACTGTGTTGAAAATGTTTTCCAAAGACGTGCTCCTATGGGACTTGTCACTCACCTTGTCAGTGAGTAGTTTAGTGTCGTGTCTATATTATTTTTATATATATAATCTTTTATGTGAGCTAATAATAGCAGATCTGGACCACTCTGCATAAATGGTCTCATAACCTCACTTTAGAATAAAGTTGCTGGGGCCTATTGCTTTATTCTTCATTTTATGGGCCTCTAGCCAAATTAAAACATCAAGAAAATTCTCAATTAACGTCCAATTCATTAGTAGATTAGCAGAAAAATGTGAAGGAATATGCACAAAACTATATATATGGATATTTTTCAGGGCAGTGAGGTTGATCACAAGGGACTCTTTACATGACATAATTCTACTACAGCTCTGTAGGTGTCTGTCTTGCTTTTACAATAAAGAAAAAAGTCATTCATAGGATACCCCCAGAATCCTAGGTTAAGATGGTTACAAGGAATGTTAAATTGAACATGAAGTCTATGGAGAGAGTGTACTCCGGCTTCAAGGTACAGTAACTCTGGGTTCAAAAGATAATGCCGACTCCCTGCTTCTCACAATTGGTTTAGCTTTCCTCTGACTTGGCTTCAGATTTCTTCCACGTGGAAATAAAGGTAACTCCCAGAAGTTCAAAGTTCACCAGGTTTCTTGGCGTACGAAGTCAAGCATAGGGAGAGTCTGCCCTTCAGAGAGTTTGTTGATCTCTCCCACCTGAAAGATTCTCGTTGACCCTTCTAGAACCTCTAATCCAGTCCTCTAGCCACGGTAGGGCACTTTGGTGGGCCAGCCTGTGTTAAGAGGCCGTAAAATAGCAGGTGAGATAAGAGTCACTGATTGATTGTCAAACCATCTGAAGTGTACAAAGGGCAATAGATGGTTCCTGAAGTGATATAGGACAGCATCCGAGATGTGATTGTGATGGGAAGTATATGCGCGCTAAATATCGGACAATCGCAGGTCGAGAGTGCTGTCGTGACTGCTCTAGGTGCGCTGTTAATTATTTGCTCTTAGGAGAGTTTATATAAATATTAATATTTCTAGGCTGCCAGAGTAAGATACGACCACACAGATATTAGTTGCAAGTTACACACAGGCTTTATGACTCAGAAATTCCTGATGCCTGGGTTCAGCTTAAGAGGGGCGGTGGTGATCTCCTCTCAAACAGCAGCTGCAGCGATGAGTTTTGACTGGCGAAGAGCTGACATCCGACGGGACACCGGCGAGCAGTCGCTTCCAGCCGATCACCCTACAGAACGTCATAGAGTCTACGCTGGAGTCCAGGCGACTGACATATTTGAAGCGGGAGCCCCTTTATAGCTTGAGCCCACAGGCTATCGGTTAGGTACATTCAGGGGTCTGTTATCACATCTTAATGTTCACTTCACATATCACACTTTAGCACACTGGTGTGTCAGGACATTGCTGACGTCTTATCTATCACTCAGCCTAGGTTTACTGTCTTTACTAAACGCAAGCCAGGTTCCACACAAGTTTAAACATGCTTTTTCTGAATTTAAATAGTAACATAGTATTGCATCAGAATATTTCAAACAACTTCAAAATAATTTTATAAAAGACAAAAAGAGAAAGGAGAAAGAACAATACAGGAGGGAGCGAGAGGGGGGGAAGGAAATGCAAAGATGACTACAACCTCAGAGGCCAGTATGGATAGAGAGCGTTTGCCGACTGCCTCCTGCATGCAGGCTGTTGAAGATTCTTGGAAACCTACACTTTAACACTGAAAGATTTATTTATAGATGTCAAAGACCCAAGACATGATGATATATAATAAAATCAGTGGTGACAACGTTTCCTGTATCAATGACTTCCAAACCTTAGTGTGCAACAGAAACCCTTGGGGGACTTGCTAAGGCACAGATTGCTGGCCCAATAATTACAGGGTGGAGCCCAAGGAGATAGACATTTCCAGAAAGTTCTCAGGTAATGCTACTATTGTGAGGACCGTCCTTAGAAAATCATCGTCCACCGTCAAAGAGTATTATGAAGACAAGTTAGCTAATATAAATAAAAACAGATCATAGATTTTGAGAACACAGATAAAAATCGATACTAGAAATAAAAAGTCTGATTCAACAAGAGTGGTAACCTTAGTTGTTGAACAAGTTAGTTCAATTTCTGCCTCTCAGTTAGTGGTGTTCTTGAGTTAGGTCCACCCTAAAATCTATTGACAGAGCCTTCACAATGATCAGAGGTTTTGTGTTCCAAGAAGTTCTAACCAAGGACCCACCCTGGAGAACAGTGAGGTTGAATGTCAGAGGTCAGTTCTTTGAATCAAGAGCTGGAAGCAAATGGCCCTTCCTGACCTTTCCCCACAACTGCACCTTCCTAGAAGCCATGCAAGGCATGGCTTCCTCAAAGACACCTTCCGAAAGAGGCCAGAAAAGCAGGCCAAAAAGACACCAAGAGTTTTACACTCAAGATGCTTTTATCTCCAAAACAGCATGTTCTTTCTCTTTGGTTCAACCAGTGCTTCTGACGGAAGTGAATTTTTTCTCTGGCGTCCAAGAAAGATTTATGACTGAAAAAGAACAGATTTTACCTGGCAGCGAGTGCATGCTAGGTTTGTTCTCTTTCATAGCAGGCCCAATTGCTCTTTATTTTGCAGATGCTAATATTAGACCCAGTTAATCATTGCACATTCCTTTTATTAGGTGAGGAGTTACATTCTTGAAACCACTCGCAGGAAAACAATCCTTCCCTTCCTGACCACCCTGAGTGGTAGACTTGGGGTTTCGGCAGCAGCTCTGCTGGGCCCTGTGGCATATGTCTGGGCAGCTGGGAGACATCTGCTCTTCAGCCTCAACCTTTTGCAAGTGGTTCAGGAACTTCCTCTTTCCTTGTATACTTGGCCCAAGATTGCTCCTTCTACAAACATCCAGAAGGTGTTAATACCACCAGAGTATCAGACTTTATTGCCTCTTTCCTTATGAGCAAGTTGGCCTGTGATGAGGGCAAAGCTGCTGGAATAGGATGTGTTCAATATACTTTATTTGAAGACCCTAATTCAAACAAGTCAGGTCCATCTGAGTCTTGTGCAAAATCTGAAATTGTTAGACCATTTTCAGTTCCATTTTCTTCTCATTAAATATGTCTCAATTCTAAATGTCATTTAGTAGTTGATTACTAGCAAATTAGTAGCACGTTTGCCATAGGAATATTGTGGTTAGGTTTGGAGTCAACCCCCAGATCCTCTTCAGCTCATGAGTGCCTGAGGTACATCAGTGCCCTACAGTACTGTGAAGTCTCATCTCCACTTTCAACTGTCTTGAAGACTTTGGCCTTGAATTAAGAAGCAGTCCATGTGATGACCACAGTGAACAACAAAACAGGTTGCAGCCAAGTCCCTAGGAGGCTGACTTCACCAAAACATAAAACGATTGATCACTGGCACATCAGTTAGAAACATGTTTCTAAAATGCTTGAAAATCATTTTTCCCGAAGTCTCTTATTTTTTTTTTTTTCTGTCTTTTTTTAAGATGAAGGAAGGCAGCCAAGCTGAAAGGGCAGGGAAGAAGGAGCATTTTCAGTTATTTGTTTTTGTCTTTTTTTTTTTCACCTTGGCCCCAGGTCAAGAGCCCAGGTCCTTGCTTGGCCTTACATGGTATGTGCCCCAGACACCGACATAAGGCCTGAGCCACCAAGATAGGCCTCCTTGAAATCATTAAATGCTTCTTTTTCTGTTGACCCCAGGTTCCATTATCAGACTTCATCCAGCGACTTTTTTTACTGCAAACTCGTGCCAAGATGAGTTTCACGTATCTGCTGTTAGATTACACAGCCTGAAAAATGGTAGCCACATTCTCGATAAGCTCATGTCCCTCGTTCTTTTCCACAGAACGCCTTCTGGGTCTCCTTTTCCCACCTCGTTTTTTCTCATTCTCTTATTGCTCTAAGATTCACTCAATCTGACCTTCCCAGGGGGTCTTCTGGGTCATTCTAGAATTCCACTCCTGGTCACACCGCAAGCCCATAAAGAAAAGACCTTTCTGCTCCCAAGACATGGAAGCAGACATCAGTCCTCACTGCAGGCTGGCTGTGAATGGGATAAATGAAGCCCGTGTTTTTCTGCTGTATGGTTTTCTAGGCAGCTCTAGTGAGATTTGCTTCTTTTGCTTTCTTCTTTCCTTCCTTTCTTCCTTCCTTTTTGCTTTCTTTCCTTCCTTTCATTTTTTCCCTTATACTCTTTCCTTTTCCTCTCTTTCATTCTCTTTCCTGCCAACATGTGTCTGTGAAAATTGCTTTCTGCTAAGCAGCACAGAGAAGCAGCAGAGAGAGTGGGTTTTCGCATGCCCACAAGTGGAGAAATACACACATAAGGCTATAACTGGGATCCAGAATTGCATTCCCAAACGAATTATACTTGGGAAAGACTCCGACAAACATTCATGGAAGGCTCCAGCCTCTTAGACTTCGTTTACATTTCACAGCTTTTATTGAGTGTTCAACTGTCTCTCCAAACAGGCTTCTCTGCTCCATAAGCCATTTCCAGTGAAACTTGGATCACATTTGATATAATTCCTGTAACTTTGCAAGAATTTTAGACATACCATTCATTTCTAAGCAAACTTTTCTATTTAAAAGATCACATTTGCCATGTCTCAGCCAGCATTGTCCAGCATTGTCCTCTCTCCCTCTGATGCTCTGTAACTCAGTAAAATTGTAGTTATTGTGACCCTGCTTGCAGCTTTTAATTCGATGCCATTTTATGGGCACTTTTTTATTAAACTGTGACCAAGTCTGTTTGAAATGCCTGGGGCCAAATGTGAGAGAAACATGAAGAACATTTGATATTACCAGCCTTCCCCCAACTATTCCTTTTAAATAAAAGGAAAAAAAAATACTTTCATACTAAATTCAGATAACTGATAAGGTGATTTCTTCCAGCTTGTTGTATTTGAGTTGGAGCTGACATGATGTGAAATTTCACGGAGAACATCAAGATTATGTTTCGAAAGTCTTGAAATATTATATCGCTAAGGCCACCATTTACTACCCTGGGTTGGAGGACTGCAAGATGTTAGAGGAACTGCTCACTGGCCCACTGTTTCCTGGAATCTCACTTTTAAAATGATCAAGATCATTATTCCACTTCTAGGTATTTACCCTAAAAAGAGAATAACACTCATTGTACACCTCCATCTTCACTGCAGCATTATTTATAAAAACCAAGAAGTGGAAACTATCTGGGTATCCTTAGATAGATGAATGTGCAATAAAGACCCAGTGGAATACTATTCAGCCATGAAAAATATGAAATCCTGCCATTTGCAACAACGTGGATGCATGTAGACCAATATATGATTTCACTCATGTGAAGTCTATAGAGAAACCAAGCAAACAAAGGAACCAAATACAATGAAAATAGAATTTTACACTACAAAATTACATTCGTGGTTTTAAGGTGGGAAGAGGGAGGTGGGCAGGCAAGTTGGGTAAAATGATCAATTATGTTGTAAAGGAAGAACTGAATAGTGGTGGTGAACTTAATATAACAGAGGCAGATGTTGATTTATGAAGATACATACCTTCAACCCATATAATGTTATGATGCAATGTCCCTTCAATAAAATTAATTTTTTTAAATGACCAAGCTATATTTCAGAGGCAGCCCAATCCATACAGATCACCGAAAATGGGGAACTTCACCTGTAGGAGAGGCAGGTGCCCTCTCCTGGAACTCTTTTCACACAACTCTTGTTAAGACGCAACTCCTCTTAAGCAACCTCAGAGAAACAAAGTCTTTCCTGGATTCCAGCCAAGGAAAAGAATAGTTGTTAATCATTGAACACTATCAGTTTGGCCAAAGAATTGCCGGGGCGGGGTGGGGGGTCTTTTTTAATAATGCTTCATTATTTATTCTTTCTCAATCTGTATGTCACACCACACCCTCCATCAGAGTTTCAGTGTCCTTTACCAGTGTCCTTTATTTTTATTTAATATAAATGCATATAATGCATGTAGGGAGCACAGACTCAGGGCAAATTACATCACATAAATAGCCAGTTTACATTTCTGGGTGGTTTCCCTAGGGCAAACCTGTCCTTCAGAACCTCCAGTGGGATCTTAGACTTAGCTTTTTCAAACATCTTCTTGGCTTGGTCAAATGGAATACTCCACACATCTCTTCAGCACTTAGGAGATTTTTCCGGCAAAAAAAAAAAAAAGAAGTTTCTGCAGACCCTGATGTTGATGTGCATTTACTCCTAAAATGGAATTATTAAAACACTGTCGTATTCTGGGCTTTGCTCTCATAGACTGTGCCATAAACTCAAGACTCAGCTTGCCTTTGGAAACAGGAATGCTTGGCTATTCCCAGGTAATGGGTCTAGTTTTTCTTTCAAGCTTAGTTAGTCAAACAGTGATCTTTTTTAATTTAAAAGAGCCACATTGACTCTTCTGTCCTGGACAAAAGGACAAGTCCATGAGGAAATCCACAATTACTCTTGTGGATGGCAGATATGAATTATTCATGACTCTAATCCTCAAAGTCACTTAAAACCACCGAGCCCAGTTTTCATCTCTTCTAATGGTCCTCAGGGAAATCTTGGGCAAAATATCATTTTCTTAAGTGGGCAGGAAACAATTGTTAGTCTATCATTTTGTTTAATTTCTTGAGAGGACTTGGGAAAGCTGAGAGACATCCATGCATGTGACATGGAACGTAGAAACAAATTAAAATATTCTGCCTAGAAGACATCACAGGGCAGGATGGACTAGCCAAGACTGTCGGGATTCTAAGAAAAAGACAACTGATTCAGGCAACATCAAACTGGATATTTCTAGAAGGTACTCTTAAGACAGTATTATTCCTCTTATGCTTTTACTGTAATTCACAGCAAATACATATATGTATATTGCTATTGCTTCATTTATACACATATCTGTAATTACCTGAAATGTTTTGTGAAATAAAACCATACTTGGCTACATCCTACATCATATCTTCATCTCTTCTATTCCGTGATAGTCTAGTCTATTTCATTCTTTTAAAAATGTTAATTGTGACACCCAAGGTCTGTTTCCTGATCCATGGCCCTGGGGCTGGGACACAATTAGAGGTACAGCAGTCAAGATGTAAGGCACCCCCACAAATCCTCTAAATCTTCCCACTTCTACTGGAGATGCTTGGATTTTCTCATTGAGGATTTCAATGCTTTGGCTAATAATGTTCTCTCTTACTAAACTGTAGAAGAACCCCGAAGGGGTAACTAGGGAAACTGCTGCTGCATTTGCAGCTTTACGGTACTGAAACTGTTACATTAGCCACATCCATCACACGGCAGCAGAGAAAGGGGGTCAGGATGGAGAAGGGAGGACATGGGGGTAAGAACATGAACTCCTGGAGGAAGCAGAGGATGAGGCGCTTCTCTGGTCCACACTTTGGACAACTTGTCTGGTGTGATCACTGAGGTCCTCAGACTGGCAGTCTCAGCTGGGTCAGTAGCCCTGGTCATTTGTCTCTGGCCACAAACTCAATGTGTGTTGTTGTCAAAAACAAATCCAGACTTGGTAAGGAGCGTTTATTCAGAAGGATTGTCACGGGAGCTGGGCTACCTAGAATAAGGGGAATGGCTTGATTGTAAGACCTGCAAGCTTTCCAGAGTTCAGCAAAAAGAGTTTTTCTTGTATAGAGAGGAGTAAACAAGGCTCAGAAGAACTGGGTGTGAGGAAGTGAATTAAAAGGTGTTGTGATGGAATAGTAGATAAGAGAACATTGTACCCAGGGGTAAATATTTTACTCTCAGGATGAGCTGCATGTTGGCTGTGGTGGAGAGTGAGTGGAGGTTCAGAGACCTTGAGGAAAGAAAGAATCCTAATCCTAAAGTTTGATTACAAGTATTTCCTTTGAATTGATCAGTGCACACAATCATTCGGCTAATCCTTCTTGAGGCAAAGAATGGGACTTCGGAAGGCATGTGTCTGACCTCCTGAAAGTAAACAATGTAAACAAAGCTTCATCTGAGTGTCTCATCCAGGTCAGATGAGGGAGGGTGGTGCTCTGCATTGAGCCCTTTCTCCAAATAACGAAAGGATGAGGCTTGCAGGGGCTGTTCTACCGGTCACTTGTTTTCTAGGATCAGAGGACTCCGGTAAGCTCCAATATTGTCACTGTAAATCTTTGCTGTCGCTCCAGTCCCTCTCAGTGTCATCATATGCAGGTGAGAGATGGGACAGCTGAGAATTTCTGAGATCTGAGAATGACACAAACATATCACAGGGGCCTGGAAGTGGTCTCTATACAGCCACCTCCCCGTCAGAGAGAACCCCACAGAGGAAGCATGTACCATGAGGCCGGTTCCAGAAGTCTGCAACTCACCTCAGCTACACCCAAGACTAGACTCATCCTCACACTAGCATGAGGTTTCCATTTCCCTACCTGAGTATTTCTGCGGCCCTGGAAATTCTGGTCTTTAACAAGGTCTCTAAGGGCCCTAACATCAAACCTCCATGTGAGGCTCTATCTCTTTTCTCCTCCCCACAGCCCTTGCAAGAGGTGGGATTTTCCTTCTGTCCTTAGTGGCAGAGATTTCTTTAGCGTCATGCCTAAACTCTTTCTTCTCTCTGCCTGTTGCTTATATTAAAACTCAATAATCAAAATGCTACTGGGGGAGGTGGGCAAGCCCTTATGGCTTAGCTGTTAATTTTGCAACCTCTGGCCCTTGTAACCCACGTACATCACGAGGGCGGGAACAGCCAAGATGAATGACTAAATAAAATAAGTAAATGCTTCTTCCTCCTCCCTCTTCCTGCCTCCCTGCCTGCTCACCTTCATTCCTGCCTTTCTTTTAAAAAATGTTACCAGAGGCTAAATAATTGTAGAAAGTATAGTCTCTCTCACTAAAGTCTGTCCTTCAAAATATTGTCCATCCGTAAACTCAAACATCTCACAAAAGTTGAACATTCCCTCTGTCCTTGCATTTCTACTGCAAAATCCTAATTTCGCCTCTGGCTGAATAGAAGATCGCACACAAGGCAATCCAAAAACAGAAATCATTTTTCACATAAATCAAAAATGTCCTCGTTACATTAGCATGGAAATAGAAATGAAAATTGTGTCATCCAGTCTGATTGCTAACACTACTATTCATCTATAAGTTTGAAAATGTATCTTTTGTATCTTCATGGATTGACTAGTAAAAAAGGATAAAATTATTGAAAGAGAGGGTAATGAACTTCAAGACACATCACAAGAAACATGTTTGCAATTTCACAGTGATCCACAGGAAAAATACTGCTTGCCTTGAATTTACTCCTGTGTTAGCCCAAGTAAATCATTTGTTTAGTGTTGTTGTAAACAGATTCTAAGATGTCTCCAAAGATCCTCATCTTCTAGTAGTTATGCCCATGTATAAGGCCCTCCCTTACTTGTAAGTTGCTTCTGAGCAATAGAATATGGCTAAGGCAATGTGATGTTATCTCCTTGATTGTGCTAAGTTATATAAGACTCTAACTTGCTAGATTCTTTCTCCATTGTGGGCTTTATGGGCATTCTGGGAAGCCCGTGTAGCAAGCAGGCAGCCTCTAACCAACAGCCAGAAAGAAGTTAGTCTTACAGACACAAGGAAATTCTTCCAAAAACCTGAGAGGACTTAGAAGACAGTATTTCTCCAATCAAGCCTCCAGATGAGAACATAGCCTGACAGATACTTTGATTATTGCTGTAGAATCCACAGGATCCAGCTAAGTCTTGAGACTCCTGATCCACAGAAATGGTAAGATTTAAAGTAGAATATATACTTGGTATATAATGTAGTCTCTAATATATTTATAATTGTATGATGTATATATGCTCTATGTTGTATATAATTTATTATAATAGTGAAATAAATAACATTATTTTATAATAAAATAATGTTTGTAGCAATTTGCTACAAAGCATGGACAAGTAATACACATCATATAGTGAGGACAAGCTTGTACTTGGCTCTGATCCCTGCTCCAAATCATATTGCCTCTTGAAGTGCACGTCTGAATCAGTACTCAGACAATCTAGGTTCTAAAGTAAATCCATAAATCATGACCAGCAGGTCCCTTCCCTTCCCTTTTCTGTGGCTCATTTCTCATCTGTGAAATAACAGCATCATAGTGGATGAACTCAAAAGGACCTCCCAGCTCAAGGTCCTATAACCCTCCAAAAGAAGACGACACCCTTGAAATGTATTTGCACTGAGGTGAAGCAAAAAGGAATCAAGTTTGAAATTAATGGAACTGAAATGAGCAAGTCTTGAAGACTAAAGGAATAGAAAGACTATATATTGATATCCTTATATACGTCAATGAAGTAAAATGACCCAGAGTAGCCATAGATGTGACAGTGGCAAGTACAGTCTGGCTAGATGGGCCATTAATCCTCCCAGATTGGTTTCTGTGGGCTCCATTTTCTATGCACTCCATGAATATATATATATGTATAATCTTTTGCATTGAAAGAAAAGAAAACTTACCCTCAACCCAACACTGAAAAACTTAACATGGAAATCCTCTTCACATCCTCCACCCTGATAACAGACATTGCTCAGTTATTAGACCACCATCATGACTTCTGGTTAATTGGAAGAGCTAAGCCAATGTTCTTAGAAGTAAACCAGAGCAACAAACTCATGTGAAATAGTTTTGTGGGTCTCCATTTTCTCATGCTTCATAAAGAAAGGCTTTGAACAGTGCTAGATTCTGGGAAGAACCATAGTGAGTGTTTTCTAAGATTTCAAAGTCAATGGGGGATATAACTGAGAGCATAAATCCTACCACCATCCTAAGCTGAATGTTGGAAAAAGAGAGGCAAGTGTTCTTTTCAGTGTGAAAAAAAAAAAAAAGCCCAGCTCATTAGAGCCTCAGAATGAATCTACTCTTATAAGGTTAATCCATGAATAAACTAAGAAATAGAACCTTGCTGAAAAATTCCTCATGGATTTACAAGTTGCTATAAGTCCCTGAGGAGTGGGGTTTGAGCTATAAAGTTGCCTGAGGTACACAGGTCTGTACAGTGTAGTGAGAATTTGGAAACTGACATCTTTCCACAACAAAGACACTACTGATACCGAAAACCAGATCTATCTGGCTTTCTCTCCCCTGTGTTAAATAGTACTTAGTGTGGGTTTAAGAGTAACTTAATGGTTGCTGGCTTAAGAAAGAAGGAACTCAGAGACTGTTGGATTTGTGAAAGCAGAAGAGTCAATCTAGGTTTCTTAAAAGCTGAGACTTGACATCATTTCATTTTTATTTTAAATTAATCACTGCAAATTTTTAATAATGTAAAAACATTTAGACAAAATAAAAAAACCAAATGTATGTATACTTTTATCCCTCTTGTCAGATGAAATAACAATATTAAAGAGCCCAGCAAATAGAACATATAAATAAATGTAGGTTTAATTTCATTTTCCATTCTCTACTTTACTTGATTGTTCCATAATAATGAACCAATTATTTGCCACATCTTATATTTCATAATAAACTCCACTGAATGTTAAATGTACTGTTTTAGATAGATCTCAGTTAAAAACACATTCACCAAACTGAAATGCAATAAGACTTAGCTGATAATAATGACTGTCTTGCAGAGTATACCAGTATCTGGTTCTAAATCCATTTTTGAAGCTTTTTTTGGCTAAATGCAACATTTCTTTCTTCTTTAGTTTGGAAATTGAGGGCATAAGAATATCTAATCAAAGTAAGAGTTATTTTCTCTTTTATATGTTTTGATCATATAGAAATGATCATAAATATGAAAATCAGTGATTGGTAATGATTTCACCACCTTAAATAGATAGATGTTCATCAGGTGTAACACTTGAGGAAAATGTTCCATGATCCTTAGATCTGTTCAGGATTGGCTTTGTATTTACCTTTGAGTTAAATCAGACTTTCTAGTTCATGTTCAAGAATTCAATAAAAGAAAATTTTAGCAATTTCACTCAGTATTTTTAATTACTTACCAAATACTCATTCATCAAAAAATGTATTACTATCCAAATACATTCAAAACCCCTTGCCAATTAGGGCAAACAGTTTGAGGGAAAAGATAAGGAAGTAAAGAAGACACAATTCCTAACCTCTCAGAACAGTTAGTCTAGTAGGAGAGATGAGACACAGTCACACACATAAACTAGGAAAGTCTGGCTGAACACAAAGGTCAATATAAAACCAATTCTGAGTCACAATACAAGATTAGATAGGCCGTAAGAGGGATACAGAAATATACAATGTGAGTTCAAAGGTAGAAGCAATTATTTAAGATTGACAGAATTCAAGAAAAGATTGAATAATATTGATTATGCCACAATAGAGAGCGATCAGCAATCATAAATTATCAAAGATCTCAGAAGCATGAGGATTCTGAGAAATCAAGTCCAATTCTTTATCCCATGGGTTCTTAAGTACAAATTCATGGTCCGACATTAGGGTATTCAGACCCTCCATATTGATTCTCATGTTGTCTGTTTTGGAGACTCATTCTCTTCTCTCCTATCTTTGAATATCTAAGTTCTTCAAGTGTTCATCCCAGGTTCATCCATCCACACCCATGATTTCAACAACCTAAATTTATCTCTCCAGACAAGATCTCATTCCCAAGTTCTATATATTTCATTGCCTACTTGACATCCCTAATAGGAAAACTTAAAGGCAGGTGACAATGTGTCCAAGATGTACCTCATAATCCTCCCCCTCAAACCTCAGACCTGGTCCTTTTTTTCCCCTCATGCATCTTTCCCTAAACTTCTACAGCATCATCTTCACACACTGAAACAAGACCATCTTTCTTCAGCCCACATCATACCACATCACACATTTGCTAAACCCTTTAGCAGTTTCCTGTTGTTCGTTGAAAAACAGCTCCTAACATTCCTGCATGGTTTTAGGTGTTAGGAGCTGCAAACAGAGGGCCCCCACTCAATGAGCTTAAATAAGGACATCACTTAACAAGAAGTCCTTACCATGGTGCTGCATATGGATCATCTTCAATGACCAAGTTTCCTTCTATCCTTCTCTGCCATATTGATTTTTTTTTCCTTAGGATTTCTAGTTCATGCTCACCACAGTTCTGGTCATGAAGGAAAATTTTTCTTTCTGTTCATTGAACTGTTACTTAAAGTGTCTTCATTTTGTCCCTTAGCTATGATGAGGACATTTTTGAGAAGTATTTTCAAGTGTGAGTAGGTAGAATGAGGATCACCACCCTAGTCACATGATCAAAAAATACCATGGCCGCACCCTAACCTATTTGTAAAGTATCTGGAGACAGTCAGTTTCAAGGTCAGAAGCATTCAGTTGATAGACTCTGAAATGTTTAATTGTATTTGGTCAATCATCGATTGGCACACTCTGTTGCCTTCAGGCTACCTCCCAATAAAATAAAATATTCATCAGTTATGAGTCATGACTCCCCTTGCCATGTACTTTGCTAGTTGAATGGGTGCAGGGCTATAATTCAAAAGATACTAAATAAATAGAGGTAATGAAACATGTTTATTTGTTTTTTTATTTTACAGTAATGCATTAGAGGAGAGCTACCCCAGGCAGAAAGGCACCAGGAGATAACCTCTTTGGGAATGGCATGATGTTGGCAAGAACAAAAGATCGCCAAGCTAAATACACCAGGTTCTGATCCAATATCAACAGCAAATAAAATTTGATGAACAAGAAACTTATTTACAGTGAAAATGATATGTTTCTTGTGGTCATTACATAAAAATAGTCAAGTGACCTTTGTGACTTCCAAAAGAAGCCAGTCACCCCAGCTTGAGGAGGGACCAAGACTTGGATCACAAGGGAATAGATTCCTGTATTTCTTGACTAGTTCAAGTATGTAAAAGACATGGCACAATCAGCCTGGCATGAGCTCTCAGAAGAAAAACAGAAGCCAAGGTGAAGCAGTCTTTCCATCCTTAGGAAAACACACAGAACGCTTGTAAGGAGAGGTCTGCAAAATCTGTACAATGAAACCAGGTGGAATTTGGTGGTGAACATTAACTGAGTGATAATTTTGGAGGGATGTCAAACACGAACGCTCTAGATGTTTTTCACTCGACCAGAAAGCTCTTAATTTGTCATGTCTTTGAATTTTGAAGATCATTTGAATATGTTGTTGAACTGAGAAGCCAGAAGTTGACTGACAGATTATTTTCAAAGCATCCTTAATTCCAGGGATCTGGTGAAGATATATAAGAAAAACATTGCCACCACCTACTCATTTGTATGGCTATCATCAAGAAAAACAGAAGACAAGTGTTGACAATGATGTGGAAAAATTGGAACCTTTGTGCACTGTTGGTGGGAATGCAAAATAATGCAACTGTTACAGAAAATCATATGGAGGTTCCTGAAAAAATTGAGGTTCCTAAAAAAATTGAAAAGACAGCTATGCTATGACCCATGATTTGTACTTCTGGGTATAAATAAATAAGAAGAGAGAGACAGAGAGAGAGAGAGAGAGAGAGAGAGAGAGAGAGAGAGAGAGAAGCGAAATCAGGGTCTTAAAGAAATATTTATATAACCATATTTCAATAGCAGTGCCACTGAAAACAGCCAAGAGGTAGAAACAACTCAAATGTCCATCAACAAATAAATAAAAACAAAATGTGGCATATACATACAATGGAATACTATTCAACTGTGAAAAGAAAGGAAGTCTCGGCACACCCTCGTGGCTCAGGTGTTAGGCCTGCACCTGGGACGCAGTTCACATATAACTCAAGGACCCTGGCTCGTGGTCTGGAACCAGGGGAGAATAACTAAATAAATAACTAAACGAAATCCTGCTTCCTCCTCTCTCTCCTGCCTGCTGCCTGCCTTCTTTGCTTCATCTTAAAAGAAAAAAGAAAGAAAGGAAATCTTGTCACATGCTACAACATGGATGAGCCTTGCGGACAGTATACATAACTGACATATATACTGTTATATAAGTTATATACGTCAGTTATATAAAGTCAGTTATATAAAGACAAATACTGTGTGATTTCACTTATATTTCACTTCATCTGTAGTCAGAGTCTAGAGGGGGGAATTAAAAAAAAGAGTTGTTGCTTCATGCAATAGAGTTTAGATTTGCAAGACAAAAAAGTTCCGAAGCTCTGTTTCACAATAATGTTATTTACTTAACACTACTACACTTGGCTAAGATGGTAAGTTTCATGTTTTGTGTTTTTTTACCACAATATTTTTAAAGACATTATCAACACCCTCATCGACAATTAACTGCAAGAGAGACTGGGTGAGAGACTTCCTCAGAGATAAGTCAGATGAATGGAGAAGGAACACA
The DNA here is from genome assembly GCA_004363575.1 of Solenodon paradoxus. Taxonomy (NCBI): domain Eukaryota; kingdom Metazoa; phylum Chordata; class Mammalia; order Eulipotyphla; family Solenodontidae; genus Solenodon; species Solenodon paradoxus. The sequence continues at coordinate 9,513 of RJWH01005994.1, read as the reverse complement.
GAGCTTTGAGAGGTCTAGGCTTGTCTGTCCTGCTCAGCAACTTGGAAACTATTGAGAGTGCTATATAAATGAAGGTAAAATTGAAATAATAAGTGAAATACAAAAGGACTAAAGATGTTCTTAGAAGACCTTTGTTCTACTAACTTCAGTTCTCCTCAATTCTGAATATCTTGATAGATCTGCATCTTCCTATATCACAGACCCACCCACTCTCCCCTCCTTGCAATCTTTATTGCCTGAAATGTCAAAGCAAAGTTCTCATAGGACTTGCCTCTATCCGTGCTGCAAAACGGACGAAGAGAAGCTGTCACATTTGGGGAACTAACACCCAGGAGTGGATTGGGCCTAGGGGGAAATACAGGGATCAGGTGAGCCATGGAGGGTGGTTGTGAATGATGGTTTAGGATGGAACAAGGCCAAATGGTGCACAGCAGTCAGATGCTGAGACACCACAGGATAACAAAGAACTAAGAACAAGGCCAACCAGTGGGTCAGAGACCAAGAAACTGAAAACAGTAGCAGGACCACAGGAAGGAATAGGCACCTCCCTTCCTCAGGTGGGAGGTATGTCTCATGGAGGTTGAGGGACTCAGTCAGGTGGTCCAAGAAGCAGACTCAGGAGCCCTGCAGCAAAATGCACCTGATATCCATGTCGGAATATCTCCCAAGAGTCATATAGGCCACCCAGTACAGAAACTCACATCCCCTCCAAGGCCCTGGAACCGAAACTTTGCCTATGCCTGACCCTTCCTACTAAGGGTAAGACAGGGCATCCATTGTTAATATTGGTCCAACCCATTTGCATCAGGTTTCAGAGAGTTTATTTCTGAGAGTGTGGAGGATATGATTACTGGAAACACCCCTCTACAGAACAGCTAGAAATGCCAGCTAAATGTAGCAAACATTATATAATCCTTAAATACATAGCTGAGCACACACACACACACACACACACACACACACACACACACACACACACACAAGCTAAGGGAAAGCTTAGGGGTCCAAATGCAGGAGGAACTGAATGAACACCAGAGCAGTAAGAGCGTGAGCCAAAAGGCTGCAGAAGACTGGGCACGAAGAGTGTGAGAAGTCTGCCAGCTTACAGAAACCATGACTTGTGTTTTAACAGCCATGCCGCAATGGAGAACGAGTGTTTCAGAGAATATTTGCCATGACTAGGTGTCTCTCTTCAGTGACCTTGGGTGACCTCTAGACTCCTGCCCCAGAACTTTCTTCCTATTGGCAAGTCTAAGGACAAATATGGGAATTTTCTTCAGTGCTCCTCGAGATATGTTTCTCTGTCAGAAAGCAGGGCACAATGAAGCCTCTTAAGTGCAATAACAAAGAGTGGGGACCCTCAGAGTCCCCCAACTCTGGAGCATTTAGCCACCCATGAGCCTTCAACTCCTCATTTCCTCACCAGGTTGAGAAAGTTTAGGAATATGTCTTCCGTTCTTCAGGTCTGGCCTAATCCAAATCTTCTGGATTGTAGAATCTATTGCCCAAAGTATCCAAAGACAAGAAACTGACTTGCTTTCAAATGAGCAATCAAGTCCAGAATGTGTTTTCAGAAAAAAAAGTAAGCGATTATTCAATTTAAAGGGTGGGAGCCTGCCTAATTGTAAAGCCAAATATGATGTCTTTCCTTTAACAAATATGACAAATTTGGTCATAGCCACCTCAGTTTTGGAACCAGAGCCAGAAGAAGAATTGGAGGGCTCAAGAAATGGCAAACTTTAGGGTCTGGAAACCTTGGGCACCTGGACAGGAAAAAAGACCACACAGTTACAGTCGAAGCAGAGTGCCCTATCAGTGATGCTTGTTGTCCCCCAACAAGGAATCCTGTATTTTCCTCAGAAAGCAAATACCGGCTCATTAACCCTGAGATGCCTCACTGAACATGCCCCACATGGCTGTGTGTCCACCGGGAGACCCCCATTGGCATTGCTGGCTGTAAAGTATAGTCATTCCTAGGAGGTAACAAGAGAGGTTCTGTCAGCTGTGCAGTTACTTTGTTTTGGCAGGACACTTTGGAGTCAAGAAAACATTGGCTGGCGTTCAAGGCCAAGATTTTGGATCAGCTGCCACCATAATTTTTCAGAAATGCGATGACTGTTCCTCAAGAAATAGTTTCCTAAGTAGGTTGCAGGAACATCTCCTGTACATGTTCAAAAGGGATTTAAAGAATGACGCCCTTAGGGACCTATGAGTACAGCTGAGTGACCAAGGGCTTCTCAAGCAAAGAGTGAGAAGTCTGGATGTCTTCAGGAATCCTCCTCCCGGAATGTGCTGAAGGAATGAGAGAGTGATTTCAACTGCTACAGGGCATGCCTGGACGCTGCAGCCTCCACTTGATACGCCACACCACGACAATAACGATAATAATTAACATTAATCTATCATTGTTACCCAGATCTCTCTTCTTCCTTCAAAGTCCCGTGTGCAATTAACGGTGTAAGCTTCCTACTCTACTCAATATCCTACTTAGATGTGAGGATAGTGGAGTAGAGAATCATGTGAGCAGTCAAATGAAACCCAACTTTCCAGAGGGTCACTAAATGTAGCTGGTATCCATTTATTACCTATCCAGTACTTCATTTATATATCAGAAGGTATCATTCATAATTAAAAAATCCAGAGGACGATTGCAATTTGAGTGCCCAAGTCTATGACTTGACATGGAAAACAGCCCTTCCTTTTTTATTTATCATAACATTGGACCCAGACAAAGACTCCGTCATTGACGCTATACACATGATTGTCAAGGGGGACATGTGCCATGTTCCTAAGATATAAAAGAAGATAAAGTTTGGGTGGTCAGAGTCAAATATTGAGTCTGAAATACCACTACAGAAGCACCAATACAAAGGCAAAGGAAGCACTCAGCTTCCAGGGAGGATGAAGAAAAACCCCAGTCTTTTGAGGTATTAGCTGGACACAGAAACAATCCTGAAAAGACAAGTCATTAATTTATAATCAATTATTGCATTCACTATATTAATTTTAGAGACATATAATTAAGAATATTATTAACACTGATTGCTCTGTAAGAGTTTTTTTTTTTTTAAAGGTAGCCAGTCTCTTGGAAGAATGTACTTAATACAAATGGTTTCCTAAGTGGAGGGTGATGCTGGATTCTTTATTCTACCTGGGAAATCATATTCATCACTTTTAGGAATGCCTGTGAGTTTGTCTGCTTTACCCTGCATAGGTTCTACATTATAAATACAGTATGTTAAAGAGCACACAAGATATAGTTATGCAAAGCTATATAAACTGAAGTCTTCTTGAAAGGCCTACTATTTTTTTTTTGTTTGTTTCTAATTGAATGTTTATCTTCTTCGTTTTTTATCACATCCCCAACTGTACCGTGTGTGCCGCGTGCAGTTATGTGGTGTGTAGGGGTGAGGACTGTCCATCTTGGGGGAGACGGGGGCCTGAAACATTCTGCAGTGAAGTCTCATCCTGTGTTACCAGCCGTCCCCAAACCAACATGCACACAGACCCCACTGAACTGCTGGCCCTTTCCTGTGAGATGACTGTTTGGGACTATCAGCTGAGATTATAAAAGCACTGAGTCCTTTAAGGATTTAAGAATCAAAATCTCTGTTCTCTCAGCAGCTCCTCAGGACAGGACCTTCTCCCAGGAGATTATTAAGCTGGAAAATTTATCCTAACGTTCAAGTTTCTTCTGAAGGGCTGAGGGCAATTTCATTCCCTAGCATAAAAATGAGCTTTTGGAGTCAAAGACTCTGGTCTGCGGTTTACTGATAATCAGCTGTGATACTTTGCACGGATCGTCTCACTCCTTCAGACATGAATTGTCCAGAAAAGAGAAGGGGTATCACTGGGTTAAGTTCTGGGTTCACCTGCTAAGACTGAGAATGGAAGACTGTACTGAGCAGGTTAGCTTTTGCCAACCAGGGCTCTCGGTATGATTTGTTTATTTCTGAAGTATTAGTACAGTCCTCGCCTTCAGGTTCTTGTGTTCTTAGGGAGAAGAGTTACCCCAAGACATTCATAGGTGTCCACGGTTTCACCAGGACTCAGGAGAAGTAAAGCAAATAGATGTTTTATTGGCAAAGTAGCAAAGTGAAAATAAGGGTGGAAGGTGGACAAAGCAAGAGTACACAGCAAGGGAAGAGGGGGGGTCATCCCAGAGGAGCCAACCCGAGTTCTAAGGTTTCAGACCTTTATGGAGCTCTGGCTGAATTCCACACTCTTGGCTCCACCTACGGGTACTCCCCGCTGATTGCCCAAAACCATAAATGTTTGATGTAATCAGTCAGTTCACCAAAAGGTGAACCTGGCTGCTTCTGCACTTCTGCATATCAGTTAGGAACCACTGGAAAGGTTTGGCTCTGCTTTTTCAGAACAGCTGATTGGTAGGTTCGCTGGCCTTTAAGATGATTGGTAGGCCCACTTTTTGTGTTTTCTTTATTTTTAACTCTTTTCCTGTTTTTCACCCCTCCCGCATTCCCTGCTCATGACTAACTGCTACCTAACAGCACGGCGGCTGATTTCAAACTTCCAATGTGATGTCGCTGAACAGGGAGCTGGGAAGAGATACCCGGTAACGTGCCATCATTTTGTGTTTCCACAGATGTCCTCCAGAGTAGAAGTAAATGACCTCAAAGGCACATATAACGTCAGATAATTAGAAAGTGATGTTTTAAGTATTTATTACCTTCGTTTTCACTAAAATGAATTTCATTTTAACTTGAGATTATTTTGTTTTTATGGAACTAAACAATGGCTTTGTTGACTAACCAGCTCACGAAGTTTCTGAAAAGGTCATCATTTGTTCTCATGAGAGCCAGTGCGCTAACTCCAGCGTCCTCAGTGGCTTCAGTGTCCTTTATACGACCAAGATGAAGCAGAGAACAACTAAGTCTTAAAAATCTAAAAATGGCTTTAAACCAAGCTTACTTGAGGGAAAAATATAATGCGAATGAGAGATAAAATTCAAAAAAGCATCCACGCATGCAATTTGGACATGAAAGTCTCTTTTTTTCTCTTACGTCAAAGCAGTTATGTTTAGAAAAGGCTTACGGTTTAAAAAAAAAACTCAGTCTGATAGTTTGGAATGATATACCAAGTGCAAGTCTCTCCTATATTGTCCCATTATTATCATTCTTTTTATTAGTATTTCTGTAAGACAATAAATACTGACTCATTCCACTATAGAAGCTGCTTAGGAGAGTAGGTAAAGGTTCAGCCCTGGCAGCTAGTTTAGAAACAACTATGAAAAGTTTTGAAGGAAAGATCCACAGTCTGAGATGTCTGCTTTGCTAAGCATTTTGGTTTGGGGGTGACATTAATTACTTAACTAGTCAGAATATGAGCAATCTCTCAAAGGAAGACAAAGATAAATTATTCTAAATCTGGGCTGGGACACAGGTTTTGTGAAGTCCTTAAAAGCATCAGCCAGCAGGGATAGACTGGATAGTTATCTTTCTAAGCCACATGAATATAGAAAAATGGGGAAGGCTGGCCCAGGAAGTGAGATATTCTCATGTTACAGAGAATAAACAAGTAGACATTGTGTAATTCCATCAGACAACAGACTAAAGTCATGCTTCTAGACTGATGGAATTTATGAATTTCAACCATTGCTTTTCAGTGTTTTATATTGTCAAGTAAAGACTTAAGAGAAAAAAATTCCATTATCACTACCATTTTATAGTAGAAAAGTATTTTCACAACTCAGACTCAAATCACCTAGTATAATCTTAGGGGGGAAGAAACTATAGCTTTAAGTAGTAAATCGGTTTGGTCAATGAGCATTTATCTATTATTACTCTTTTATTTTTAACTAAATAATTCCCTCTACTTTCTTACAGTTTGGTGTGTGTTTTTGTGACGAGGAGCTATCTTTCTGCTCCAAGTTCTTTGTCTTTCTTTCTTCTTTTTTTCATTAATTTTTTATTTTAATTTTGAAGGTGTGCTCTGCAGGGAATAGGGGTTCAGCACAGTCCATGTGCATCCCGAGGTCCCAGGTTCACAGCCCAGGGCCTGCAGAGACAGCCAAGATGAACAATTAAGTAAAATGAATGAAAGTGCTTCCTCCTTCCCTCTCTTCCTGCTGCCTCTGCTCACCTTCGTTCCTGCCTGCATCTTTCCTTTAATTATTTTTATTTTTTAACTTTGGAGTCACTTAGTACTTGACAAGCTAAAGGGAGAGAGACAAATCCAAATTGTCAGGGAACTCTCTGAGGGCCAGCAGCCTGGAAGTTAATACTGTTCAAAGGGTCAGAAAGGAGTCAGTAGAGGATCCAGTCCAGAGCAACACTGGCCTGTGCAAAGAGAGTTTGCAAGCCCAAGGCCCTGATGGAAATTCGTGAGGCTGGACACAAGAGCTTCGGGAGAGGGACAGTTCTGGCAGGTTGGAGAGCGTTTGCGCCATTCGAAGCCATTCAAATTCCTGTTTCTTTTTTTTCCTAAACATAAACTGCTTCAATAAACCATATTACCAGCCCACCGTTCATAACCCCCATGACAATAAATACCACAGAGTAGTATAAGGTGACCCGGGAAGGAACTGGGACATGAACAGCAGATCAACTGTGTTTTCCAGGCCGAAAGGATGGTGGTGCGATTAAAAGCTGGGGAAACTGTGAACAAGTTTACTGCGTCCTCAACTCAGTGACAGCAACTCAGGAGTTACAGCCTGAAGAAGCTCCGTATGCATCCTGTGATATAAATACTGTCCCCTCAAAGGGCCCAGACAGGGGCCGGGGTGGCCACACTGTCTCTCAGACGCTCTCAGAGGGCCATCGCCATTCAAGTCATTTCTCCACAGGGTGGAGGAGCCACAGCCTGGCCCACGAGTCCTGCCTGCCACACGCCTCCTGCTTCTGCCCCTGCCTAGAAAGGCCCTGAGCTGTGCATCCTCAGGCAATGACACTAGTGATTCCTCGGCACTATAATGCTTCCGCTCTGGCTCTGTGACATGTTCTTAAAACTGAGATATTCTTCAATGGCCTCCTACAGAAGACTCTAGAATGTAAATCCTTGCGTTTCTACATACTAGCTGTGTGGCCCAGCAAACCACAGGACTTTCTCAGTCTCAGTTCCCTCCTTTGAACAATCAGGAGAATGCTGAGTGGGTGACAAGTAAATTGGTTTGATTAAGGTGAATTCAGCACAGCTTACGAGACAACAGAAAAGTGAAGAAGACGAGAAGGCACGCTCGAGGGACCAGGGCCCTGAACACTGGGCACGGAATATGGAATCTGACCGGTAAGGAATGAGGATCATTAAAGGTTATTCAAGAGTGTAGGATTATCAAAGCAGGGTTTTAGGGGATGGTGTGAAAAAATGAGTAAAATAAGAGAGCTTAGAAATAAGGAGAAGAGTTAAGAGGCTACTTTCTCTGAATTTAGAGATAAGCAGATAAAGGCCTTGTTTAGTGGCAGTGAAAATGGAAGAGAGATAGAAGGGAATCTAATTCATGTGAAAAGTGAGGAAAAGAAAGGGATTTATGCATAGAAGATGAAAACCCCTACTATCTCCCGAATTAAGTTGTTCAGCAGGGTCATTTCTAGAACCAGGAGCCCTCTGTGCCTCATTTTACATATGTCTAAGTGAAGAGGATGACCATAGTTCTTCTTCATGGGCATGGCATATGGGTAACCATTTAATGGTTAAAGAAATGAACACGTTGAAGTTGCTTAGCTCAATCTGGGTATGTAAGCAGGATGCAGTAAACATCTACCCTGATCGACTTGAGAAGGAAAGACATGCATTCTTGCATTCTTCATTTTCCTCCTGAACAAAATGCTGAAAATCTCCTAAGAGAGCAGTTAAGATACCAGGTGGCAGCTCTCGTTAGATACAGCCTCTGGCTGGGTTGTGCCTGACAGCATAAAATACCTTCGATACCACCCAAGACGCCCCTGCTGGGAGAGCACAGGTCTCTCCGCACAGCTGGTTCTTCTCAGACATTCCATGGAGCGGTCTAGCCCTGCCAGGGGGTGCTGACGTGACCCCTGTGCTAAGGGCTGTAGAGGGGTGACACAGCCTGGAATGCGGCCACCCAGATCTGAGCTGTCAGAGGTCTCTCGCAAACAGTTCTGTCTCGTCCCTGATCCATCAACCCATCTGCCTGGGACGAGAAGGTCCTCGGGACCGAGAATGCAGTGACTTAGATACAGTCATTCTCCACCTGCCAGCAGGGGAATAAGAACCCCCTTTGTCCACCCTGGGAACCCCCCTGCATTCACGCCCTTGACAAGTGTCACTGTCGCGCAATGACAAAATCCCAGCATGCTCGGGGAGACCTGGAATGGAGGGGCAGCCACTGTTGGGAAAAATGATTTTCAGGACATGTGAGGGACTCTGTGTCACGGGGGGAGGTGGGGCAGGCTCCACGCCAATGGATCACAGCTGCTGGTGGCACTGCCCTAGGAAGGAGGTCCTGCACTCAAGGCTTTCTTAAGGGGGATAGAAGCAGGAGGTGTGTGGCAGGCAGGACTCATGGGCCCAGCTGTGGCACCTCCACTCCTTGGAGAAATGGTGTGAATGAAGATGGCCCTCTGAGAGCATCTGAGGCAGCGTGACCAGTCCTGCCATGCTCCTGGCCCTTATTTAAGCCTTTGAGAGGGGACAATGTACAGAACAGAGACCTCTTCCTCCTCGTTGTCTCTCACCTCAGCCTCCAAGAAAATGGAGCTACTCATCCTCAAGTCAAATGAGCCTCAAGAATGGCCAACAGAGGGGACAGTCTCTTTACCAAAGAAAGCAAGGGAATGTAATCATGGTCTTACTGAACACTTCAGCCTGTCCTGCCAGGCAAAATTTTAAGTGGGAAGTTCTCACGGCAGCTGTGGGGTTGGAACTGATGGCGCCCACGTCACACGGGCGCTCAGCCGCAGCATCAGACCGGGCTGCAAACCCGAGATCGGCTGCCGAGTGTCCTCTTCTAGCAGATGGGAATGATAGAGCTTCGGCAGCTATTGATGGTCAGGGATGCACAAAGCCTGCAAAAAGGTTATTTTTCTTGGTTCGAGTTTGGCACTAATAGATGGTTTATGAAATTGCTGGGTTTTAAAGACACACAGTCGTGGGTACCTCTCTCAATAACAGTTGCTATTCAAGTCAACCCCAGAAACCCATGATTTAGGGTTAGGGTGGGGCCCTAAATCAATGGTGTTTGGAGCTCCTGAGGACCCCCCAGAGGGCACACTCCCGACTAGCCCCAGTGGGGAGGCGTCTTTGATGCTGGGTGGCATACTGAATGCACATGAAGCAGTTTACAAGCAGGACAGGACACGGAATGGGAATATTCCAGGAGGCCCACCGTGATCTGGAGAGGGAGTGGGACCATGCTGGTTTACGGACTGCATGTTTATGTTCCTCCTGAGGTTCACATATTGAATAACCCCCAATGCAACTCTATTTAGAGATGGAGTCTCTGAGGAAGGAGTGCAAGTAAAATGGACTCATGAGGGTAGAGCCCTGATGTGACAGGAATAGTGTTCTTACAGAAACCACCAGAGACACCTTCCT